>VXAX01003545.1:91748-102940 GCA_013399835.1 Leptocoma aspasia
GGGGGCTGTCCGGGCTCTGAGGCCTTGGGCTGATAGTGAAGCCTTTTGCAGTAATTTGGTCTGGTTTTATCAACTTAATATAACAATTTTAATTGAATGGTGTGTTGCTGGTACTGCCGCTGCAGTCAGTGCATCTCAGTGATGGTTCTTGTTTGTTACTGTGGGCTCCTGGTTGTTGCTGGGTTGGAGTCTGGGCATTTAAACAAATTCTGATTTGCTGATCCGGGGTTCTGTTTGGGTTATTTGTATGTTCTGGTAAAAGCTTGTGATGGCAAAGGAGTCTCTGTTCCTTTTTGAGATTTTGTCCCAGAAACTGTGAAATCAGTGAGGTGCAGGACCCAAGCTAGATCTGTGCTTTAAAAATACCTCTTCTGCAGCATCTCAGTTGCTTATCTGAACATAAGACTCAAATCAGTTTTTCTTTGTCTGTCTTAAGATTTCACCTGTCTATACCTTCCATCAGAGTTTAAATTGGGTCTGAAACCTTGGACATCACAGAAATTTCTGGTTGTGGATCTGTCTACAGGGTTTCTTGCCTCCTGGCTCTTGATGAAGAAGGAACATCTCAGTGGTGTCACTGTAGCACTTCCCACTGAAGACTTGAGGCAAAAAAATAATTGAGTTCAGCCTGGAGAAGAGAAAGCTCCAGAGAGACCTTAGAGTTCCTTCCAGAGCCTAAAGGGGCTCCAAGAGAGCTGGAGAGGGATTTGGGACCAGGGATGGAGTGAGAGGGAAAGAGGGAATGGCTTTAAACTGACAGAGGGCCGACTGAGATGGGATTTTGGGAAGGAATTCTTCCCTGTGAGGGTGGGGAGGCCCTGGCACAGGGTGCCCAGAGAAGCTGTGGCTGCCTCATCCCTGGAAGTGTCCCAGGCCAGGTTGGACAAGGCTTGGAGCACCCTGGGACAGTGGAAGGTGTCCTTGCCCATGGCAGAGGGTGGAACTGGATGATCTTGATCCTCACCCTTCTCCACATCCTGGGTATGGGCAGGGAGCTGGCTGTGTGCTCTCCCGTGCTCTCACATCTCCAGCTGGGATGTGTTTGCTCTCTAGATACTCACCCCCATCCACAAATTCCATCTACCAGCTCTCCTTTACTTAACCTGCAAAGATTGAAGGCACTTTATGGCTGGAGGCTTTGGCAACGTGAACTGAAAGCCTTTTATAAATCAGTGTTTGGTTGTCTTCACCTCACTGTGTAAAGGTAGAAAGCGACTGTGTCTCCTTCTCCTGCTGCTTCAGGGCTCTGTCCTTGTGTTAAATCCTCCTTCTTGCTGTGTTTCCTCTGTAAATCCTGCAGGTTGTAACAGTCTCTTAAATCTTGCAGATTGCTGTAGAAAACATCTTCTGTGTTTACTTGTTTGTTAGTTTTAAGAGTCGTTTGTATTTGACCAGCTTTATATAACTCTCTGTGTGTGTATATATATATACACATAATACTTCATTCCTTGCACAAATCCCTATATATATTATATATTTTTTTAATTCTAAAAAGCTGGGTAAAATTCCTCAACCTGTTGTGAAGTAATGTCTTATTTTTATGCGAGTCAAGGTCTCAGTGCACAGTAGATGACCCCACAGAGGCACTGCAATACCTGTTCCCATTTCTGCACCTCATTTATATAGCACCTGAGGTCATCTGATTGACTTTAACTTCTCCCACATCCCAGCAAACCTGGCAAATGCAGGGACTCAGCTGATGTGCACTGATTTGAAAAAAAAATAGGTTTTCCTGGTGCTTTAGCTTTGGGAAGGGGATTTTTGTGCATCCACATTTCTACAGGCATCTGAATTACAGCCCCGTTTTCTATTTTGCTTTTCTTCTCTAAATTTTTCTCCAGCACTGCTGCTTTTTATGGAACTTTTTAAAAACAAAAATAGTGATTTTTTTTCCCTACTCAAAAACCAGTGTCTGATGCTGGAAAGGGCTTTTACAAATGCTGTGCAGTGCTGCTGCTGAGAACAGCCTCCCATAGCAACCTTCAGCTTGAAAGCTAAAATCACATCACCCCAAACGAAAGCTTTATTATTAGATTGGCATGGGAACCCTTTGGAAGGGGTCTAGGTGGCAGCAAAAAAGTTCCTCTGGATTCTGTATTTAGGAGGTTTTTTAATTTATTTTAGATTTTGTGTGGGCTTTTGTCACTTTTCAGTTTTGCTTTTGTTTGTTTTTTTCTGGTTTAAATTTTCTTTTTCTCAGATAGAATAAATGTTAGAAAAGTGAGAGACACCATTCTAGGGAAGATAGAAGGTCTCTGCCGTGGGGAATGACACATGATCATGGCTGTCACAAGAGCAATTTCACAGAAAAACAGAATCATAGAATGGTTTGGGTTGGAAGGGACCTTAAAGATCATCTCATTGCAACCCCTGCCATGGGCTGGGACACCTTCCACTATCCCAGGCTGCTCCAAGCCCTGTCCAACCTGGC
The DNA here is from genome assembly GCA_013399835.1 of Leptocoma aspasia. Classification (NCBI taxonomy): domain Eukaryota; kingdom Metazoa; phylum Chordata; class Aves; order Passeriformes; family Nectariniidae; genus Leptocoma; species Leptocoma aspasia. The sequence goes on from VXAX01003545.1 coordinate 94,180, forward strand.
CTTGGACACTCCAGGGATGGGGCAGCCACAGCTTCTCTGGGCAACCTGTGCCAGGGCCTCACCACCCTCACAGGGAAGAATTTCTTCCCCAATATCTATTTTGTCCTAATATTTCTTTCAAGTTTTCTACTTCTGCAGATGGACAAGATGGGAGTCCTTGCTGGAAAGCTGGCAGCAGTGGATTTGGGGTCAGGTTGTGCTTTTTTGGGATTTGTGTTTATTGCAGTGACACTTGTGCCCTTCCTGTTGTTCAGCCACTTTGCAGACTCGTGTCACATCTCCCTGCTGGCTTTGCTTCCTCCAGACTTGTGGTGGGATGGCTCAAAGGACCTGGAGAGCCAGGGGAAACTCCTGACAGTAGTTGGGGGACCAAATCAGGATGTTCCAGATCCAGTCTGAGATGAGACTGATGATGGGAGGATTTGTCTCCTGAGCTTTTAGTTGAGCTTGGCATCTCTGATCTGGTGGATAGGACAGACTCTTCCTCTCCCCTGGAAATCCAGATTGGATGGAGCTTGGAGCAACCTGGTCTAGTGAAAGGTGTCCTGCTCACAACAGGAGAGTTGGAGCCAGATCCCTTTCCCACACAAACCTTTCTGTGTTTCTGTGATTCTCGGAAAAACAATTGCAGAATAATTGGACATGTGTGGCTCACTCTGAGCTGGAGGCTGCTGGAGCTTCTCTGGCTGCCAGGGTCAGAGCCATAAAATGCCTTGTGCTGTTGATGATACCAACTGGTAGGATTCCCCCTGTTTATGTTTCACTGGTGCAGGGAAAGCCACATCCACACTTTTGGGCCACCAGGTCCATGGGAGGAGCAGCATCACTCCTGCTTCCTGCTTGAGCTCTGGGTTTCTCATCCCAAACTCTTCTGGGGAGGAAGAAAGCTCAGTGGAGGAGAGGGGGTGGTTTTCTGTGCTGGCTGAAAGCGAGGAGACAGCCAGGCTTAGACCCTGGGAAAGCTCTGGTGACAGAGAGAAGGGTTTGGGGTCCATGTGAGGAGTTGCCTCTCTTTATCTGTGATTCCTTCAAAAGCTTTTCAAGCTTTTCCAACAGGCTTTGTGAGTGTCTCCATCCTCCATTTAAATCCTATTCCTTCCCATCCCTTTGCACTTCATAGAGAAGCAAGAAGTGACTCATTACACAGCCTACGAGGAAGCTTTAATGAATAAATGCATTTAAGAAAAAGAAGAAAAGAAAAAATAGAGTTCTGTCTGGGGCAGACTGGTGCTTTTGCTGTCTTGAACTCTGGAAGAATAAGTTAGGCTGCTTCTTTTTATTTGCTTTTAATTAATTGAGTCATTTTTGTGCTGTTGTTAAGACTAATAGGACTTTGTTGGGACTAGAGCTGTGGGTTTGTGGGTTGCTTTTTTTCTATTTTGGGGTTTATTTGGTCTTAATTTGCTTGAAACATCAAGAGCAAAATTCACAAATCTCCAAAGCTTCTTCCTTTTCCCTTTCCCTTCTTCAAACCTTGTTGCTGGCAGCATCTCATGGGGAGAGGAGCAGTGAAGTGCCCTGTGGTGCTTTCTGCTCATCTTTGGCACTAATTGGGGCACAGTGGTGTCTTTTGAGGCACCTGCAGTGTTTTGGAGGTTGGTGGGCTCCCCTTGCCTTGCAGAGGAGCTGTGCTTTCCTGCCAAGTCCCTGAAACAATTCTGTTTATTTACCTTTCTTCCTTTGCTGCTCCGATGGAAAGAACCTTGGTGACACTTTTTGCTTTTTCTCCAGCAATAAAATCACCACACAGACCTGCAGTTTTAAAACCAGAACTTGTGCATCCCCTTTCTTGCTTCTAAATGTTCAGGCTGGAATCTCTGCTCAGGACTTCTGATCCTAGCAGGACACAATGTGCGCATATATTTATATATGTCCTGCATTAAATGAATTAAAAATAAAGATAAAAAATATAAAATTTATGTAATTCATTCAATGCATGCATTTTGGAGTACATGGGAACAATAGGGGCAGTCGGCTGGGTCTGGTGGTTGTAACTGGGAATTGCACTTGTTTTTATTTAAAGGTGGTGAAAAATGTCCCTGTCCATGCCAGAGGGGCTGGAGCAAAATGATCTTTAAGGTCCTTTCCAACTAAATGATTCTGTGATTCCCTGATTCTGTGATTTTTCATTTTGAAGACTCTCGTTGAATTCAAAAGCTCACTAGATTGCCTCTTCTCCATGAGCTCCAAGTCTGGGCTGGTTTTTTTTATTATTTTTTTAATTGTTTAAATACAGCAAAGCAATGTTTTCAAAGGGAGGGAAGAGGGTGAGAAAGAAGTGTGGGTGCTCCTCGGAGATCGAGCCGATCCATTTTTGTCTTGTTATATATCATTTTAACTTAATGCTGTTATATTATTTCAGCTGTGCTTGGTTTTCAGATTGGGTGCAGATATGAAGTTGCTATAACAACATGATGATTCATACAATGCCAGCAACAATCTGCCCGGATTTATTTTTCTATCATGACGACTTAGATGTTTTTGATGGGGATTTCTGTCTATTTTCAGATTATCCCTCTGCAGTGATTTCTGCTGGGTTACCTGGACTTGAGGTGGTAACACCTGAGCTTGTGTAACAGGCCCAGAGGTCTTAGAGCACTTCCCAAAGGTCAGTGCTGTGGTGCAAGATGTAGGGTGGGAGATGGAGGCAGGGAGGTGTAGGGGGGTGCTCCAAGCAGCTTCAGCATGGCAGGTGTGCAAACACAGCACCTGGCACCTTGCACCTGTGCTCAGGTGGTTTTCCATCTCACTTCTTGCAGGGATAGAGCTGCAAAACTGATGATTTCTGGGAGCCTCCTGATCATGTTGTTGAGAAAGAGAAGCACAAGTTAAGATGTTTTGAATTTCTCCTAGAAACAGCTTGTCAGTGTTTCTGTTGCCACCTAAAGGTCCTCTAGAATCACTGGGGAGTTCAGGGGAAGATCCAAAAATCATTCAGGGAATCACAGAATGGTTTAGGTTGGAAGGGACCTTAAAGGTCATCCAAAGTCCCTGCTATGGGCAGGGACACCTTCCACTGGACCAGGTTGCTCCAAGCCCTGTCCAAATTGGCCTTGAACACTTCCAGGGATGGGACATCCACAGCTTTCTCTGGAAAATCTGTGCTGGGGCCTCACCAGCCTCATGGTAGAGAATTTCTTCATAAATCTAATCCAAATCTTTCTGCTTTCAGCTTAAAGCCATCCCCCTTGTCCTGTCACTCCATGCCCTTGTCCAAAGTCTCTCTCCAGCTCTCTTGAAGAACCTCTAGGACTGAAGGTCTCAGATCTGCCTGGAGCCTTCTCTTCTCCAGGCTGATCAGCACCAACTCTCTTGTCCTGTCTTCATAGCAGAGATGCTCCAGAAGATTTAATTAATAATTCTGTTTCTTTTTTTATTTTTTTTAATTGCAGTCTGCAATAACAGAAATGCTTTATTTAGGTCTTTTTATAGAAAAAAGAAGAAATACCTAGGATTAGGGATGATTGACTTTTCTGCGAAAGATGACAAATTATATAGAAATATCTACTTCCTGCCAACTTCACATTGCTTCTCCTTTGAAAGAGCAGTCGTGATGGGAAATGTTTCAAGGTACCTCCAGACACTTTGTCAGCTTCTCAGTTTTCTGAACCTTGAGCAATGCAAATAAATGCCTTGAGCTTCCAGAAGCCTCACACTTAGAGCTTTCTCCTTTCCTCTCTCTTTTCTGTCCTAATGTTGGGAGTTTCAGATAACACAGAGAATCACAGAATCATGGGATGGTTTGGGTGGAAAGGGACCTTAAAGATCATCTTATTCTGACCCTACTGCCATGGGCAGGGACACCTTCCCCTATCCCAGGTTGCTCCAAGCCCTGTCCAGCCTGGCCCTGAACACTTTTAGGGATGGGGAGTCCTCAGCCTCTCTGTGCAACCTGCGCCAGAGCCTCACCACACTTAAAGAATTCCTTCTCAACATCTGATCTAAACCTGCCTTCCTTCATTTATTTCCTGCTTTATTTACATCTGTAAATGGAGCAATGTGCCCTGTCAACATTCTTGGAGTTTTGTTTCCTTCCAGTTTTAAAAATGAGATTTTTTTTTTTTTTAATGACGTGTATTTGTATTTCTTAATTTGTATTTTCTTGCTAACAAATACAGGATTACTTGATTATTTTTGGCAATTTTTTCCCCCATGTAGAGCTGTAGCAGGGCTTTGATGCCTTTTGGAAAAAGGCTCTTCCTCCTTGCACAGTCCTGTGTTGATCGAAAAACCATCCAGAGATGAAAACAGGCTTTTGTCCAGCCTCTCTGTTGAGCTGGTGTCTCTTTATTTCCCCTGACAACTGGAATGCAGTTGATCCTGTAAAATGTCTGGGCTTTCTGTCCTGCCTAATTGTGTTAAACTGCATTTGCATCCTAAAGAGAGCGGCTGGGAGAGGATGTTGAAGCCTTATATGCATTTTTAAACTCATAAATGCCATCAGTGAAGTCTAAAACATCAGATAACTGACTCTGAAGGCCTTGCTGAAATGCACTGATGCTTTTGTGCCTTTGTGAGTTGTCTCCCCCTCCGTGGAGTCTCCAGATCCTACACGTGTTGCTGTCAGCTGTATTAGGGATAAGGAGGAACCATAACTGTGAAAAGAGCCCTGGGGGCTGTAAATATTTGCACACCATCAAGTGAATTTTGCAGTTTTGCAGGGGATCACGTTCTTGCTCCTATGGCAAGACTTTTGTTGCAGTGCAAGAAGCTGTTTTCAGACCTCTCTTCCTGTGCCAGAGGAACCATCTCTTCTCCTGGTGTTTCTGAGCATGTGCCCTGCCAACCCCCACTCCACCTTTTCAGCAACTGGATATTTGGGTACCACAATAAAAATGCAGTAAAAGTGGAGACAGTGGAAAATATATTCCAGTCAATCACAACTTTTTGCTGGAAGTGTGTTCCAAAGGTTTAAAGCATGTGAAGAAGGCAAGTCAGCATGGTAGATGAGATATTGTGGGCATTGCTAAGAGTTGTTGCTTTCACTTTGCTCCTGGGCATTTATCCCTTGGGCTCCTGGGTTTTTATCCCTTGACCACATTGATCATCCTGACCTGATCCCACACAGCCTCTTCCATGCAGAAAGTTGTAAATTTCTCCTCCTGTGACCTCCTCTGCACATGGGATGAGGGCTTTCATGTTTGGCTTGGTGGTTTCTTGGAGGAAACCTCTTTCTGTTCATCACGGCCCTGCAATTTTAGCCTCTGACTCTTGCTGCTGTTGCTTCTTCTCTTGCCTGTGTTTTCTTCTGGGCACGTGTCAGAGCTTTGCCAGTCAGACATCCATGGCCTGAGACAAAAGACCGTGTCTCACCCAGCTCCTTGTGTGCTCGTGAGCATTTCTGTGATGGGTAGAAGATGATTCTCCCTCTGAGTCATGCAATTGCTGTTCCCTTCTCTAAGAAATCTGGTAAAATCAGTAGAAGCAAGGGGAGGTAAGAAATGGAAAGTGTCTCTGCATTTCAAGAGAAAAAGCAACAGCTCCCCCAGGGTGATTGTTTTGGCAGCAATCTACATCTCAATTTCAGCCCCAAAATTGCCATCAAGTGCAGGCAGCTGTGTTTGCTCTCCCAAAAGGTGTCTGAGAAGGTGTCAGTTTTCTTGCTGTGGTCCTGATGGTGTGATGACCCATGAAAGAAATGTCAGCCACGTGCATGAGGAAAAGAAAAATCAATTTGGGTTTGCAGTAAGACCTTGGGAATGTCTTGACTTGCCATATTGGTGCCTTGCTGGTAAACAGGGTTTTCACAGTGATTCCAGGGCTGTGAGTCAGTGTCTGTCCCAGTGTTCCCTCTGATAGAACTGCTCATCTGAGCTGGAGTTACAGTGTAAGACCAGCTGTAGCTCAGATATCAGGGTTTTGCCCTGGTCTGGTAGTTCAGTGTTACTCCTTTGCCCCAAACCTCGCTGGTGATGTTGCATTGAGGTGGAGTGGAGATGGGTGGATGGGATGGATGGGATCTCCTGGGTGGAGATGTTTCCCCAGGTGGTTCTGATGGAGGCCCACTAAGCTGATCACAGGACTGGAGCTATGGAGACAGGCTGAGGGAGTTGGGGTTGTTCAGCCTGAAGACAAGAAGGCTCCAGGGAAAGCTGAGAGCCCCTTCCAGTGCCTAAAGGGATTCCAAGAGAGCTGGAGAGGGAGTTTGTACAGAGCGTGGAGTGATGTAGCAAGAGGGAATGGCTTCAGACTGAAAAGAGGGCATGTTTGTATTAGGTATTAAGAATAAATTCTTCCCTGAGAGGGGTGGGGGCACTGGAACATGTTGCCCAAAAATGCTGTGGATTTCTCATCACTGGAAGTGTTCAAGGCCAGGTTGGACAGGCCTTGAGCAACCTGGCCTGGTGTCCCTGCCCATGGCAGGGGTTTGGACCAAGATGTTCTTTAAGGTCCCTTCCAACCCAAACCATTCTGTGATTCTGTGATTCTCAGAAGCTTTTTCTCCTTAGGGATGCCCAGCCTCATGAGGTGTCATTGTGTTGTTGTCCCTGAAATTGTGTTTGCTCCCACCTGTCCCCTGAGGTTTTTGCAGAGATTGAATGAGTTTTCTTCTGATTTCTGTTTTTCCCTTCTCTCATGTCAGTGTGATGGCACAGCCAGAAGAGTCATGAGCTCTTCAGCAATTTTTTTCCTGAGAAAACCTCATGGTTGCCTTTTCCTTCTCCAAAATATCTGGAAACCACCATTCCTCTGGTTCTCTCATAGCCATTTATATTGGAGGATGATTGTCAGCCCTGTGCATGCAGGGAACTGCTCTAAAAGCAGCTTTGCTGTGTCTCAGGCAGGGGTTGGTCTGCTGGAGCAGACGTGGTGGGGCTGGAACCCAGCTCTGAAGCCTGGTAGCAGCTGGAAATGCAGTTTCCCATTAACCCCTTCAGCTGTCAGAGTCTCTTGACGTGACGCAGGGAAGTTTCTGTCTGGTGGATTTCAGGGAGTGAGGTGAGGGCGGGTGTACATTTTAATTTTAGTTCTGCTAAATGACGGAAGATGTTGGCGAGCCCATCATATTAATTTCAAAATTCTTCAGGATTGTGCTTATTTTGCTGTAATAGTGCAGTGGGTTGGCTGGGGAATAAGCAAGCCAAGCAGGAATTTGGGGAATGGTAAAACCAACCACGCAGACATGAGTTAGTCTGCACAGCCTCTCAGTAACCACCTGCGTGTCTTCCTTGACCCTGTTCCTACCCCTAGGAAAAAGGTTCTGACCCTGAAGGATCTTTGCATCCTCTGTTTTTTGGGCAGGAGTTACTGGATTGGAAGAACTCCAGTTGTCCAGTTCAGCCATCTTCCACTGGTCCCATCTGCTCATTCATCCTCCAGGAGAAGTGGGGTGGATGTCGTGCCAGCAGGAACTGTCATTAGCTGTCTTCATGTCTGGTGCCTGGGCATGGCAGGGGGGAGGCATGGATGATGCCTTAAGGAGCTGGAGCAGAGGCTAGACAGAGTTAAGAGGAATAAAGTGGGTATTTACTGAAGTGCCTTCAAAGGCCTCACCCTGGCAGTACCAGCCAGAGTCATGGCTCTGCCTGCTTGGCTCCAAGATGAAAGCAAAAGAGGGCTTAGTCACGAGATCTCACATTTTTATAAGTTTTAGTCCATTTCCATTTAGGAGTTAACTGTCCAATTAATAGCTTCAAATTCTGAAGTTTCATCCTCCTTGCTTGCTTGCCCGCCCTCCTATTTTCATGTTGTTTATACTTTGGGCCTGAAGTTTGAAGAGATTGTCCTCGAGTCTCCAGCTAGAATAGGATTGTTTTGTCCTCACCACCCGATGAAAAGATTCTAGTAATACTTAATATAAAGCTAGGAGCTGCACACCAAAGCAGAACAGAAAAACTTAAAACCTAAGGGGTCAGTTTCCCAAAAAGGCAGCTGAGTAATGGAAGGAATGGAAGGTGATGGCTCCAGCTGGAGCAGAGGCACCTCCACAAAAAGGCTGCTCTTTCTCCTCTCCAATTTCCTAGCAGCTGAGCTTTGACAGCATTAAAACTTCAGGTAACCTTCACATGAAAGCCTTTGCTCAAAAAGGGGGAGCTGGTTGCAATCCAGGGATGCCGTTTTGGGCTGGGAGGAAGAATGTGAGATCAGCATGGATGGTATGTGCAGGACTAGGGGTGTGGATGCAGGGTGGCTCAGCAGCAGGGAGTGAGGAAGCCTGGATTCATCTCTCCATATCAAAAATATTGGTGCAACAGAGGTGTTCAGGGGAGTGTTTTTGTTGATTTGGGTTGGTGCTGTCCCGGTTTCCACCCTAGAGGCTCTTTAGATTTTTGGAATATTGGGTACATCACGGTTGTGATGGAGTTTGGGGACATTCCTGGAGAACCCAGGAGAACCCAGCAGGGAAATTCCTTCAGACAGCAGTTGATAGGACATTGTACAAGTGAGATGCAATCTGTGCCTCCACCTCATGAGTTGTGTTGTTGCTATTTTTATTTTTTTTATTAATAAAGATTGTGTTTGTGCACTTGGATGACATTTCCCATTCAAAAATAGAGGGGAGGAAGGAATGTGTCACCCACACCCAAGGTGCATAACTCAGGAGAATTACTCATAAAGCCACAACCTCATTATCCAGCTATGAAGGATTTCTGCCACCAATTTCCTCAGTCTGGCCACAATCCTGAAATTAATCTCACCTAAACAGTCAGGAGCATTTCCTCTCTCAGTGCAGGCAGAAATAATTTTTTTGTCCTATGGCTGAATGCTTCAAAGAAAGACAAAAATAGGCACCCCCCCCTCCAAAAAAAAAAAAAAAAAA
>VXAX01003545.1:102954-117742 GCA_013399835.1 Leptocoma aspasia
AAACAAACCCAAAGTATAATAATTAAGCTGGTGCATTTGGGGTGTTAGAAAAGGACGTTCCCACCCCAGTTCCAGGCAGGTGGAGCAGACTGGGGAAGACTCAAAGCACCAGCTGGGAAGTTGAGGTGGTTTGCCATTGTAAACATCTCATGAGGAGGGATAACTTCCTCTTTTGGGGAGCAGATGGGACCTGGAATTTCAAGTGTCCTTGTGGGCACTGGTAGGATGAGCTGAGTTTTGGATCTTCTGGAGTACCTGCTGCTGTATTTCTTTCTCCTGCTGGAGTCACCCGGGTTTTGGCTACTCTGAGTGATATCCTGCAGGAAACAAGGACAGTGAGCCTGTGATGGTTAAAATCCAAACTTAAATGCACCTCTGACATGCTCCTCATCATACTCTTCCTAATTTTTTTTTCCTAGAGCAGAAAAGAATGGCCTGTGAAGTCACAAATTCCCAGCTCTCAGCCCCTGTTTTTTGGTTTTCTTTCTAAAGGAACAGGGTGAAGGAAAGGGGCTCTGGGATGTCCAGGAGAAAAAAGCATCCTTGTAACCAGAGCAGTGATGGTGTGGCTCAACAAGAAGCTGGAACCAGGATGTCCTGGGCCAAACAAGGGGACTGGCAGGCTGCACATCACCATGTCCTGCCAAGCAGCAGGTGACAGGACAAGAGCAAACTGTTTCAGTTTGCACCAGGGAGGTTTAGATTTGATTTTAGGAAAAATTTCCTAAACTGAAAGGTTTTTCAAGCATTGGAAAGAGGCTACCTAGGGGCATGGTTGAGTCACCATTCCTGGAGGAATTTAAAGATGTGTGGATGTGGCACTTGGGGACGTGGGTTAGTGGTGGCCTTGGCAGTACTAGTAGTTAGTAACGGATCTGAAAGGTCTTTTCTAACCTAAATTATTCTGCAACTCTAGGAAGCTGAGAGCATTTCTTCTGTCAGCTGCTGGCTATGACTCGTGGCTTTAAAAAGTTTGTGTTTTGCCTTTTATCTTGCCAAAGGACATGGAAGTACTGCTGGGCATGTCCCAAGTGTGGGACAGTGAAGGATGAGGTGGATTAGCACTCATCTGCTGATGGAGACCACAGCAAACAAGAAGGGATGGAGTGGGAGGATGGAGCTGAGTTGCCCCGTGGTGATTTCCATAGGTTAAACAGGCAGGTCATTGGGAATTGCATCCTCCAGATGTTGTTACTCAGTAAGATCAGTGTTCACAAAACCCTTCACACAACTGGATCCAAATCTTGATTGAACCTGGAGGCTGGTTGTCCCCAGCCTGCCCAGTAGCACACACTCACTTGTTGCACTACCTTTTGATGTTTCCCGCTCGGAGAAACAAGAAGCTGCTGCTCTGGGAGGGGAAAATCCTCTGTCACTGTGTGCTTGGCTTGGTGTGTTGGCACAGGGGTCACCAAGGGCTGGATTGCTGCTCTGCTCCCCTGGGCAGATATAAATCATTGCTGCAATTTTATCTCTGAATTTTTCTCTCTGGGGGAATTGCATACTTTTAATTTTTTTTTTAAATTTTTTTTCTTTTTTTAACTGAGTTTTCTGTATAGAGCATGTATGTAGGAAGTATATGGCATTTGTATAGGAATTATCTATTAATGCAAAAGGATTTTTAACGTGTTCAGCCCACAGTGACCAGAGCTGAAGGCAGTGTGTGAAGGGCTTCCTCACTGGTGTTAATTGAGCAAAGCAAGTGGGCGTATTAATTAAAAGGCCTTTTGTGAGCTCTTGAGAGCTGCCTGGTGCTCATTTAATGCAGGACCTGCCCCTTGGGGTTGTAGCAGTGCTTTTGCCTGGCAGCAAAATCGGCTGCTTTTGTAACCAGGAGGTGGTGTTTCTAGAACAAAAACTAAAATTGGAAATTCTTGGAAGGTAGGAGTGTGTGTATGTGTTTGAAGGCCAGCAGGAGAGAGAAACAAGCGGCTGGTGAGAAATGCCAAGACCTTGATTCAGCAGGGTTCTCCCTCTTCTCTCAAATCTGACACACTCAAATGCTTAACTGGATTGTGGCCAGAGTGTTCCTCCCACAGCAGGTTTGGGATCTTAAAGAAAACTGGACACTTAAAGAAGTGATTCTCCTTTTTCCACTGAAGGTTTTAATTTGTTATTTCTTTTTTTTTTTTTTTTTTGCAGGAGTCCTGCAAACAATTACAACCCCCTACTTTTGTACTGTTTCTAATCTGGAAATACTGAAACCTTCTAGGAATTTTAAAGATTTATATCAACTTTCTTTTGAAAAGGAGGTGCTGTTCCCCATGCTCAGCAGTGATGCTTTGAGGAACCAACAGTTGTTTTTGTACCTGTTCCTACAGCCCAGCTCAGAGGCTGCAGGATGTGCCTGGATATCAGAGCCCTTGGTGCTGATGGTTGCCATGTCCTTAACCATGACAGTGAAATAGGTTTTTTATTTCCAGTACTTATCAGTTGTCTTGTTTTTTCTTCCAGATTAGAAGAAAGTCTTGTGTGCCCAGGAGAGCAGGACTGGGGAAGCAGCTGGTAAGTGCATCTCTTCAGGAGAGGGTCACCTGAACATGGAATTATGGGGCTCAGGCAGATGCAAATAAAATTTTTCCCTTGTGAAACTTTTTTTTTCCCTATGACCTGAATTTAATAGGAGTTTCACTCTCTTTTGGACTGAGTTGCCAAAAGGGAGAGCTGGTATTTGGAAGTTTTTGCTGGTGAAGCTGTGGAGGGAGTGCTTTATCTTCACTCATATGGAAAGCAACCTTATCCAAGAGTTGTCTCAGAGCTTTGGCCATAGTTTCATGTTCTCCCTGTGTTCTCATTGTGCTGATTATTTGCTGGTTCCATCTCTTTGATCTCTAGAGCAAACCATGCACAGGAATAAAATAAACATGGAGAATGGCAGTGCTTTGAAACTTGGGTGCTTGAGGATGCCAGGCAGAATTTGAATCATGGAACAGTCTGGGTTGGAAGCAACTTCTGAAGGTCATCAAATCCAACTCCCCTTCAACGAGCAGGGACATCTCCAACTTCATTGGTTGCTCAAAGCCCCATCCCACCTGACATTGAATCTTTCCAGGGTTGGGGAATCTGACACCTCTGTGGGCAACGTTTTTGTGTCTTGCCAAAATCTTTTATCTCTCCTGAACCCCTACTCTCTTTCAGTTTGAAACCATTACCCTGACACTACTATAAGTCCATCCCCAAATTCCCTGAAATCACTGAGAACTGTATTGTTCTGTAGCTCTTCAGGTTTAACTTCATGTTCCTCATCTTGGAACCTGCTGCCAGGGTGGTAAAGCCTTGTTGGTCTCCTGGGCAGTGTGAAAGGCAAGCAGGGGAGTGCTGGTCCCATGGCACACTGGTGGGAGGTTCGTGTGTCCATTGGATGCTCTGTGGTCCTCTCCCAGGGAAATTGCTTTTTGCTCCAGCAGCAGATCCATTCGTGGGCAGCACAGCCACAGCCAAGTTCCACTGGCTTTTTCTGGGACTATTCTGTCTCTCTCACCTGATTTACGTCCCCTTGGAGGCGTAGGGAGATTTATAGGACTCCTCCTTGGTGACCCTGGAGACAGAAACTGATTCATCCCCTGCGAGGCTCGTGTTTGGGGAGGGAGCAGTGCTTTGTGTAATTTTCCTGTCACCTGTGGCAGCACCGGTGCTGAATCAGTGTGATGGGTGTCCCCTTTGATACAGGTGATGTTTCCCTAAATACCAGTGCTCACTGCCCCTGGATCTCCTCGCAGCAGGAATGAGCACAGAGCTTTTGTGCTGCCCTGAATAGTCCCCAAGCACCACATCTGGCTGGAGAGAGAGAACACCAATTGTCCTCCCACAGAGGGGTCTGGACTGAAAACCAGAGGGTTTCAGTACCAGCTAGTCATGCCTTAAAACAAATTCTGCTGAGGGCACCTTTTCTCAGCTTTATGGCTTTCCCCTGCTGTCTCTTACTTTCACGTGCAGTTTCTTCTGTGTGGCAGAAAGGAGAGGTACATGGGAACGTGGCCTCTGGGAGCAACCTGGACCAAGGGGTTAGAAAGCTGTAGTCAGGCAGGTGATGGGGCAGATTGTTTCAGCAGTGAGGGGGGAAATAGCTGTTGTGGCATCTCTGTGTCTGTGACCAGCCTTGCTCTTGCTGGACCTGGAGTCACCAGCCTGGTGCAGGGCGTTGGTGGTGGTGGAGTGAATTGTACAGAACACCAAGTGTGATGAATGTCAGAGTCCTGTGGTGCTTTGAGAGCTGCACTGATGGTGTCAGCCAAGCTGGGGTCAGGATCTCCCTCCCCAGCTGTCATGGTGGTCCTTGGCTGTATTAACAACATTTTAGCCCTCTTCCACTCGTTGACCTGTCCAGTCCTGTCACTGTCCCTGTGTTGTCTTTGTGCTCTTGCACACTCATTGATTGCCCTCTCCCCAGCCCATGTGTACCAGGGGTCTGTTGCTTTCCCTGTCTATCTGCTGCATGATGAGAAAAGTGGATGGAAACCCTTTGGGAAGAGTCACACACTCTAGGTTGGGTGTGGAATGCTCTTGAAAATCTCACTCTTTGGTAGCCACATGTAGTGCTTTGGGAACAAAGCTGTGGAAGGAGATCATTGCAGCAAAGAGTCCAAATCTCTTCCTGCTCAGATTTGTTCTTCTTCACCTCCTGATACCCTGGAAGTCCAGGCAGTGGAGCTGTTTTTAGCTTTTTCATGCTCTGTGCTGGGTGAAGTCACTTTTGCTGGAAGGGCTGTGCAGGGCACAAGCACAAGGTGCTCCCTGGCCCCAGCCCTTCAGCCACATGACCAAGTGTTTGCTGGAGGCTGCTGAGGTCTGGAGAGGCCACTCCTTGCTAAGTAGACCAGCAGGTTCCCCCTGGGGACTTTGTTCAACTGGCCTGACCCGTGCTTCAGCCATTCAGGTGATGCAAGTGAGAGGTTGACTGGGGCTAAGCTTGTGCCTGGATTTGTGTCCAGCATCAGCTCCACTGCTCAAACTTTTCCTGTGCCACTGAGTGGTTTTCTGTCTTTGTTTCTGGCTGGTCATTGGTGCTTTCTGTTACAGGCATAGTAATTGGAAGAGCTGTGTTTTTATCAGTCAGAAATGTACATCTGTGTGCACACAACTATCCATAAAATAAACCTTTAAAACAAATGGAGATGCAACATCCACGTGTCGATGTGCTCACTGTGCCCAGGTCCTTGCTAGGTCTCGTTGAATTTTCTCTTTGTCCCCATCCTTCTGATCTTTTCAAGTGTCAGTGGTGAACCTCACAAATGCTGCTTTTCATGAACTGTTCCATCACATGCTGATTTTGTCTTTAGGAGTGTGAAGGACCTGGGAGCTGTGTTTGTTCCAGGGCACATACAAGGGCTCAAAGCTGGTGATGGGACAAGAGGAAATGGCCTCTTGTGGTGCCAGGGGAGGTTAGGATGTGATATTAAGAATAATTTCTTCACCAAAAGAGTGGTCAAGCATTGGAGCAGGCTGCCCAAGGAAGCATTGGAGGGATTTAACAGCTGTGCAGATGTGGCACTTGGGGACATGGCATAGTGGTGGCCTTTGCAGTCAAGGCTTGGTTAATGGTGGGACGTGATGATGTTAAAGGTCTTTTCCAACCTAAACAATTCCATGATTCTTTGTGGACTCCTGGTGGACTTGGCTTGCCATTGCTCCCCTCGCAGCGAGCTGCTCCGTGTCCTCCCCACACACCTGATCCCTGGGTGTGGCACTGCTCTGTGGGATGCCACCAAGTGCGTGTGGAAAGGAAAAAGAGCCATAATGCAACACTCTCGTGTGGCTCTCCCAGCTGTCTGCATGTGATGTGAGCACTGTGGTGACCCAAAAACCCTTCTCCCTGGGTGGTGGGTTAATCTGGCAACTACCCATGCCTGCCTTCATCGGGATGTCCTGGCATTCAGTGCACCCCCCTCAGAGCATTGGGCAGTGTCACCAGGCTCCTGGCACATTTTGTGTTTTCTCAAACCAGTTTCTTGGCCATAATTCCAGCGCTGGGGTGGTTTCTGGCCGGATTTCCTCCATGTGGTGGTCCCTGCTCAGTGAGCGGAGCTGGCTTCGCCTCCACAAAGCCTGCGGCTCCTGTCTTGCTGCTTTTCCCCTGCATCTCAATCCTTGCATTCCTGCAAGAGAACAAGATAATCTCTGTGCTGGCTTTGCAGCAAACTCTCCTCAAAGTGACAGCCGTGGGCAAGGCCGTGTGGATGTGGTGTGCTGGGATTGCTGATTCCCTGGGCCGCCGTCCTAATCTCCTTAGCGCTGAGAGCTGCTGCTCTGAGCTCCCTCGGTTGTCTTCCTTGAGAAATGCTGCCTCCAAGTAACCAGGGATCTGCACAGATTCCCTGGTCTTCCCTGAAGAAGCAGGGAGGTGTTCTCCCACTTGAGCAGCGTGCCCTGTTTTTGGCAGAGCCGAGCGTGCAAACAGAGGGGAGGTTTCCATTGTTGGATGCGAGGGCTGCTGCCTGGCTGTGGGAGGTGTCTGCCCTGCCACATGGAAAGAGGCTTTCTTCTGATTTGGGAGTGCTCCTCAGATGGGGAAAACCTGGGTGTGAAGGAAGAATTTCTAATCAGAAGGCTGGAGCACCTCTCCTAGGAAGACAGGATGAAAGAGTTGGGGCTGTTCAGCCTGGAGAAGGCTCCAGGGAGAGCTCAGAGCCCCTTCCAGAGCCTAAAGGGGCTCCAGGAGAGCTGGAGAGGGACTTTGGACAAAGGATGGAGTGACAGGAACAAGGGGGGATGGCTTTAAACTGTCAGAAGAGAGATTTAGATTAGAGATTTGGAAGAAATTCTTCACTGTGAGGGTGGGGAAGCCCTGGCACAGGTTGCCCAGAGAAGCTGTGGCTGCTCCATCCCTTAAAGTGTCCAAGGCCAGGCTGGATGGGGCTTGGAGCAACCTGGGCCAGTGGAAGGTGTCCCTGCCCATGGCAGGGGGTGCAACTGGATGACCTTTAAGGTCCCTTCCAACCCAAACCATTCTATGATTTTATGATGATTTTATTTTCTTTGGAATGAGGGGAATACAGGGAAGTGCAATTACAGTTATTGCAGTAGCTAAGGACAGCTCCTGGATGTTTGTAATATTCAAAAAATGAGATTAATTTCCACTGCATGTTAAAGGAATGATGGAAGCTTTCCTGTGCTGTGCAGGTGTTTGGACCAAGCATCAGCACCTGAAAACACATGGATATAGAAATTAATATTGTTCCCACATCTCACACTATGACAGCATCTCAAGTCACCTCTTTTCCAGGCTTAAAATGTACTCTTTTTCTTCTAAAGTGTGGTGGGGGAAAGATGAAACTGTCCTTGCTCTCCCTCTGTCAAATGGCTGCCAACTTATCCTTGTGATTCTGTGATAGGGTTGAGGATTCAATTTGGTTTATTTATGCATCAAGTTTTCAAAGGAGGGGGGTTAATTTTTCTCTTTTGACCTGGAATTTACAGAAACTCAGGTCCCAAAATCAAGAGCAGGTGTCTCCTTGTCTTAAGGCAGAGACATCTGTGAAGCCACCTTCATTCTGCAGTGAGCTGCCAGTGAATCTGTCCCATGTCAGGCCAGACCTTTTGGCAGCAGCCTCCATTTTGCAGGGTACATCAGTGTATTTTGAATTATCTGCGTCCCTGGGCCTTGCAGCTTTCTGTTTGCTCCCCGTTGCCAGATTAGGATTTTTTTAGTGTGTTTTAAAAACATCTCCCCCTCACACAGGCAGGTTCCTGTGCTGGTTTGGGATGACAGGCTAGAGCTGGTGTTGTGCAAGGTACCAGCAAAAGAGGTAAATCCAGATGTCCCTTTATTTTTCTGAGCAGAGAGAAAGAAGCTGATGTGAGTTACTTCTGCCTTTAGAGATCCATAAGGCTGAATGTATTTATATTTCAGCTGAATGAAATGGCAGCCCTCCAGCTTGCTTGCTGCAAAATTGAGGTTATTTTATGGAGCCATGGTTGGGATCTTTCCTCTTTTTTTCTGTCGTCTCACAGTGTGTAAAGATGGAGATGCCATGTAAAGGGGGGTGTTAGAGCAGGCGCTCTGGGAATCACAGAACCCATAAAATGCTTTGGGTTGGAAGGGACGTTAAAGATCATCTTGTTCCAACAACAAAATGCTCCTCCAGACCTACACACAGTTCAACATTGTGATCGGCATCCCTTGGAGAGGGATCACAATGTTGAGCTGTGTGTAGGTTTGGAAGAGGATTGTGTTGGCAGCTACAGAGAAGAGGGAAGGCAAACAAGCAGTGATTGCACAGGAATGGTCTCCAGAGCCCAAAAAATGCTCACCCAGCATCAAACAGTAAGAGGAGGAAACCTGGTGGCACTATCCAAATCTGTTGTATGAATTCCAAGGGAAAGGACATCACTCTCTTCTACAATGACAGGTTTTCTATAAAATTTGAAATGCTGATGAAACTTGGAAATTCTTTGTGACTTCCCAACTCAGCTCTGCTTCCCAATCTCATTTTCCAGAGAGCTACAACCCATAGCAGGGCAGGAGAGTTCAAAAAGTCAAGGAGGGTCGGGATAATGAAGGGGAGAGGCCTGGCACAGTGCCTGTCACTTAGGGAGAGCATTTCAGCATTTCGAGATGTTTTGAATCAATGTTTGTGGGTTTAAAGTTGTTTCTGCAGGTTGGTTTGTGCCATCAATCCCAGTCTCCTCAGAAATGTAATTGCCTGAGATGATCTGCTCTGGCTCAAGCTGGCCAGCCAGGAAGGATCTTGTCCTGGTAACTTTTGAGTTAGGACTGTATTTTAAGTTAGAAAAAAGTGTTCTCTGTCAGTTTTGAAAGAGCAGCTGGGTAGCAGATAAAGAAATGTATCAATTTTGGTTTTTAAACAGAACATAAAAATGAATAAATGCAGAAATAAATAAAGAAAACCTGCAAGCAGAGAATTGAAAAAGTTCAACTTCAGTGCTGTTGTGTGTGAATATTATTCTAAAGGATCAGAGCACCTTTGTCAAATGCAAAATATTGTCTGTGCCTGCTGGCATTGCTCATTCCCAATAAGGTGCAGTTGTTCAGTAAGTGGTTACAATTTGGGGAGGTGAAGTATCTAGAAGTGATTAAAAAGCAATTTAAAATATCTGTGCTTTCCCATTAAGCTGTTGCCAGGGGCATTGAACAGTCTGTTTCCTCCTCTGCACTTAGAACCAGCCTTTTGTCACACCGGAGGCATTTTTATAATAAAAATACATAAAATTACGTCATGTATCGACCAAAGCTCAGTTAACTTAAGCACGTGCAGGACCTCTTGAGCAAACAAAAACCTGTGGCTGGGGGCATTGATTTTTGTAGGAATTAGTAAATTTGGCATATCACTGTATTTTTCAATAGCTCCATACCCTCCCAGTGCCAATTAAGGAAAGATGGTATTTCCAGTCTTTCTCTGACCCTTCAATTGGACAAGAAAACTCTATGTTTTTTCCCTTTCCCTCTTCCTTTCCCCATCCATTTCCCTGTCACTTCCCTTCCTTTTCCTGCTCTTTTCTTTTCCTTTCCCCCAGTATCTACAGATCTGCCTTTTATTCCCTTTTCCTTCCCTCCTGCCCTTCAATTTTTCTTTTTTTCCCTCTTCCTTTTCCTTGCCCTGCTGTGTCTACAGTGAAAGCAGGTTAACAAAGAAGCTCAGCGCTGGAAAACTCTACAAGACACAAATCATAGAATAGTTCAGGTTAGAAGGAGCTGTTAAAGGTCACCAAGTCAAATGATCAGGGACATCCTCAACCAGATCCCGTTGCTCAGATCCCCATCCAACCTGACCTGGAATGTTTCCAGGGATGGGGTATCCACCACCTCTCTGGGAAGCCTTCCCCAGCATTTACCAACACTAGAAAAAAAAATCATCCTAAAATCTAATCTTAATCTAACTTCTTTTAGCTTAAAACCATTCCTCCTTTGTCCTATTGCAACAAACCCTGCTGAAAAGTTTTCCCCCCTTTCTTGTCAGTGAAGTGGGTTGTCAGTTTCTTTTTTTAGAAGAAAAGGGTTCTTAGAGTGTTCAAGGCCAGTTTGGATGGAGCTCTGAGCTACTTGGCCTAGTGGAAGGTGTCCCTGCCCATGGCAGGGGGCTGGAACTGGCCTTGAAGGTCTCTTCCAACCCAAACCATTCCATGATTCCAAATGCTGTTCCTTGGCTGAGGTGAAGTTTTCCCAGACCTGCCCTGCAGAGGCTGTTGGCCTTGACTGGACTGAGTGTTTTTGTCTCTCACAGCCACTCTCACAAATGACATTTCTGACAAACAGCTCAAATTGTCTTTTAAGAGCTATATTTATAATATCTTACACAGTCTCTGCTGCTGCTGTAGGGTAGCCACAATTCAAAGCAAACCTTTACTGTCTAATTTGGGAGATACTTAAATATGGTGAGAGATGAATATGGGTGGGGGGAGGACATTTTATAGGCTGATGGGATATTTGCAATATACTCTAAAAATTTTGGTTTATTATTATTTATTAGAGAACAAGGGGAGGAAAAAAGTTGGGTAGTAAGGGAGTTGGTCATGGTATTGAAGCAATAAACAATTTTCTCCTTAAAAAAACCCAAAAGACTGTGTCTTGCAATAGCTTTTGAAAGTTAGCATTTAGGACTGGAAGTTGATAGACTTTCTAGTATGTCCTGACTGATTTTGATGGGGAAGAGATTTCTGACTCTGTCACTCCCAGTTAGATCAGCTTTGGCAATGCTCTGACACGGTTTGCAAGGATCTGATGTTATCCAAGGAGAAGTGTGTTATCCACTGGCACAGACCCGAGCTGTGAACCCACCCATAATTTTTCCATGGTTCCAGCAGCAGCATCTCTCTCTAATGAGGGCAAAACAAACCAAATCCCAACTTTTGAAAAGTCGTGACCTGGATAAAACTAACCTTGACTTTTCTGTCTTTTATGATTAAGTTCTCCTGTGGCTTGTTTTTTTTGTCCTGTTTCTGCCTGCAGATGTTCTGAAGCAATCCTGAGCTTTGGTATAAAATACAACTCTGTGTTTTAAAAACTCTACCCCTTTTTACTTAAAGTAATTGCACCTTTGTTTTAAGACATTAAATACCTATATATCCCACAGACCTTCAGATAACATAATAGTTTTACTGGTGGCAATTAATCTCATTTCTGAGCAGAGGTGTAGCTGCAGGGCTGCTTTGTTTGTACATGCGGTTGATTGTATGAGCTTTTCAATCCCACTGCTCAAATGGAAAATTAGGAGGGTTTGTCCTCTGTGAAAGGAAAACAAGGAGCATGCGAGTCAGAAAAAGAAATTTGCGAGGTTTAGTGAGTACCCACTTTTATTTTTTAGTTGGCAAGAGTTTGGTGCTGTTTGAAAGTGCTGTTAGAGAATTTTTGAAGTTGTTGGCAAAGTCTCAATTTTCCGCACGTCCTCAGCCAGCATCTTGGATATCCTGTAGTGGGGTTATGAGGAAAACAGAGCTATTCCAGGTTGTGCTGTTTTGGCTGCATCTCCAGGTCCAGATCTTCATACCTTTCTTTTTGGTTTAGCCCAGCTCATGGGTAATAATTGGGCTATTAATCACAGAAAGGTTTGGATTGGAAAGGGCCTTAGAGACCATCTCGTTCTGCCTGGTTGTCTGTGGCAAAATGTTATTTTATTAACTCCTTTGCCTTTGGCTCATGACATTTAAGTTTGCTTAGCCTCCACCATGTGTTAGCTCCGTGTCAGAAGTTTTTCATCTCCTCCACTTGAGGAGGAACAGGCTGAATGAAGTGGTTGGAGGTGCTGAGGGAGATGCTCCGAGCTGGATATGCAGGTGGACACCCAGGAATCTTCTCAGTGCCTGCTGGAGCCAGGAAGGAATGCCCAGCCCTAATTCTTTCCTTCAGACACAGGCACAGTGTACAGTGGTGTCTTGTTGGCTCAATTTCCTCCTGAGTATCACAATTTGGTCACTTCTGCCTTGCAGCTGGACACAACATAAATTTATACAGAGGAGGAAAGAACTCAACTCCTGTGGGAGGTCTGAGGCTGTGGATTTTTCTCTTTCTGAACAAATTCCTGGTTTGCAATTCTCTAACCACTGTCCAGTCTTCCCTGTGGGCTCAGCAGAGATGTCTGGACCACAGCCTTGTTTTTCTTGGCTCTTCCCTCAAAGTAATTGAGGAAGTAATACGAGTCTCGAGGGTGTCTGGAGAAGAAGAGAAGCTGGAAGCTGCTGTCCTAAATTTCAGTGCTGCTTTTTCAGGACTGGTGTGTGTTATTGAAGCAAGAATGCTTCGATAGATCTGTAGGCACACGGTGGGATTTTTGGGGTGTCCTGTGCAGGGCCAGGAGATGGATTTTGCTGATCCTTGTGGGTCCCTTCCAACTCAGGAAATTCTGTGATTCCGTGGTTCTACTGCTTGCGTGGTCCAACCTCCTCACCTGGGTGTGATGGTGGGGGTGCCCATCCTTAATTTCCTTAATTTCCATTGTCTCCCATTGCTTTAATCTGGAGTTTGCTCTTCCCCTTGAGCTGGGATATGGGGATTTGCTGACCCATTACATGTGGAAGTGCCTGCAGCAGAATTGTTCCAGGATATCAGGTGATTGTTCACAGCTGGGCATTTCTCTGGCTATTAATAGGATGAGCTGTGGTGTTTTATCCTGCTGGAGCTGTATTTGAGACCTTTCTGAAGGACTTTGGTCAAACCAAGGGTATAGCCTTGCTGCTGTAGTGGTGCCACACAGCTCTACTCTCATTTTTGATGCAGCACCTTTTGAAATATTCCCATTTAATGGCAATACAAGGCATGGCTGATCTCTGAAATGCCTTGGACAACATAAGGAGTGGAAATAGAGTGGCAGCAGAGCTTAACACTTTTTGGCTTTTGTTCATGTTGAGCTATCTGGGTTTTGTGCATTGACTGATCTGCTTGCTTGGGCTGCTGACATTCATCTCTCTCGACTGTCAAATTCGGTGTAGTAGAAATGTTAATCTGACCACAGTCACAATGCAAAGAAGGATCTTCAGGTGAAAACACACATAGAAACCTCCTTAGGAATCTGTTTAGGTCTGAAGAACAAATCTGTACATGATGCTGGTCATGTTTGCTCATGTTGTGTGGTGAAGTCCCATCCCACCAGCCTGTGGAAGCTGCTTTGTGATGTCTCCTCCTGCACAAGACAAATTCAGGGATCCTCCTCTTTCTTAGTTCATGGAACAAGGCTCTGCTGGGTTCAAGGGGGTTTTAATGGTGCATATCCTGGCACATCTCCAGTCTGGGCTAATCAACATCCCAATATTTAAACGTTCCAAAGGCCATGAACCTCTCTGAGATACCCCTCAAAACTTTGGAACTTGGAGATGTCCTTTATTGTCCTTTATTTCCAGGCCATACCTGTGTAGGATCTAAGCCATAATCACAATCCTTTGAAGTTTTAAGCAGCTGTCTCCTTTTGTCTGATCTCCTTTCTGTGCTATCACATCTGCCTGTCAGGTTGTCTCCTGCTGAATTGGGGTTCCATGTTGATACAAGATTTTCTCTCCCCCTTTCAAAACACCTCAACTCCTTTTCCCTTTGTCATTTGCATGATATTAAAGCTGTTCCTTTTTTTGGTGGCTTTCCTGGGAGCTTGGACTCTCCTTTGTTGTTCTCTCAAGTCCAATTCACTCTGGGTAAGGCAGACCTGGAGGCAAAGTTGCTGTTGCTTTCTGAATATTTTTGTCCTTTTTATCCAGGACATGTTTGTAACTGCTGGCATTCTGCTGGCTCTGTGCTATATGGAGAGCACCAGAGCTGTTCTGCCTGTGGGACTGTCCATAAAAATTTAGCTAGACCTGTGCTCCATCCATTATCTGTTCAAAGCAGTTTGGGAATCACTGTGTGGTCCATGGGGCAGGACTTTGCTGGAGGAGAAAAGTCTCAATGCAGCAGAGATTCCTGTGCCAGTGGTGAGTGTGGAGTGCCCAGGAAGGACAAAACCCCAATCAGTGCCTTGCAGGATGGTTTTTCTCTTGGTGTATCTGGTGGGGGTGCAGGGAGTGTTTTTGGTTATTTAAGTGATGGTCCATTCTGGTGAGTTCTGTCATAGAGAGGGCAACAGGGGCTTGACCTGCAATATCATCCAGGGTGGAACTTTACTTTTTTTTTGTCCATGCATTTTTTTTTACTGCTTTTTGGATTGATAGGCTGGTGGACAATAAGTCAGTGGATACTGTGTGCTTGGAACAGTATGCTAAGTTTGGATATCTAATTATGAAATTAAATTCTTCCAGTCCCAGGACCCGTTGGTGCTGCTCTAGTTGGGTGATGATCTGACTCCCAGGTGATGCTCCAGCTCTGGTTCTTCTGTCCCAGAGAAATCACAGCCTATAAAACTGTCTCAATTGCTCTAGATGGAGCCTGAGCACGTTGGAATAAAGCTTTTCCCCCCAGGGAAAGCATTCCAGGCTCATGGTGGCACATTTAATGTGTGTGTGGGACATTGAACATCCGACCTCTGCTGCTCTTCCACAGAAATATTTTGTCAGGATTTCTCCCCCTCCTATATTTGTTGAACAATGTGTGAAATTCAGTTTGTTGGAATGATAAGAGTTACCTCTGAAATGGAGCTTTTGTGTATGAACAAACCTGTGTGAGGATAGTCGGAAGGAAAGCTCACCAAAGTCTTTAAAAACTGCAAGCCTCAGCCTGTTGTCCTCTCTTCACCTCAGTTTCTCAGGTGTGACAAGCTTGAAAGCCAGAAACCTGTCTCTGACTGCACACTAGACATGACACAGTGAGTATATTTTTGGAAAATGAAGAACAATTGGTGTGTTACTGAAGGAAAAAATACAACTGATGCTACTTCACTGAAGGAAATCCCACTGCTGCCTCTTTTTTTTTTTT
>VXAX01003545.1:117775-130843 GCA_013399835.1 Leptocoma aspasia
TTTCCCTGGAAGCTACAGAATTTACTACGCTGTTTATGTGCTGAAAGAAAATGGTGATAAATTAGTCCCTGTAGCCAATCCTACTTGTACCACAGAAATAGTTGTATTTATGGAAGTGGTCAAACATGCAGTGGTGTCCAGAAATGTATGGCAATGTTTACCCCAGCACTGTGTGATTTATCACAGGACACAGAGCAGGCCATAATGTGTGTCCTAATTAGTGTAATCTACCTTGTAATAGCTGGGAAATAAATTCTGCACCAAAGCTTTCGGCCCAAAACCACAGGATCTAATGCAGATTCCATGAAGATAAAAAGGAATAAAAAAAAAAAAAGACCTAATGCTGTAAGGGCCTTTGGGTGAAGTCTGAAGTGCATCTGTACATAATCATAGAATCACAGAATGGTTTGGGTTTTGGAAGGGACTTTAAAGAACGTCCAGTTCCAGTCCCCTTGCAGGGCAGGGTCACCTTCCACTGGAGCAGATTGCTTCAAGCCCCATCCAACCTGGCCTTGAGCATTCCCAGGTTGGATGGGGCTTGGAGCAATATGTAGGTGTCAAGTTTATGGGCAAAATGTGCGTTAACCTTGCATTGCTCACCCTTTTCCTTCCATGACACTTAGCTTTCCTCTGTCCCGTGGGCTCCTTCTTCCTCTGTCAACCCACAGGACTGGGAAATGTTTATTGATTAATGAATTAATCAGCCCCACATCTTTGCTTGCACCCTCTTGGTGTGGCTCTTTTTAGCCCTTGGTAGTTTTAGAGAGACAGGATGACTGATGGTCGTGTTTTGAAGCTCTCTGAGTGTCTTCCAGTTCCTTATCTGTCTTGCAGATGGTATTTAAGTGTGCTGAAAAACATAATTCTCCTGTGGGAGTGGATCTCCACATGGACTTGTAGAATTTCTTCTGGTGTATTGCTGAATGATGCAACCAAAATCAGCTTTTTTCCTTTTTTTTTTTTTTTTTTGTCCTCATGGAGCTCCTGGAGGACTGTCAAGTACTGGTGTTACCAATCCACAGAGAAGGAAACTGGCTCCCAAGGGCTTTTGCTGTGAAGTGCTGTCAAGAAGGACTAAGCTGAGACCTTTGAGCTTTGCTTCCCAGTGGAGATGCTCTCCAAGGGCTTGGGAAAATGGAGTTTCTTAGTTGATGTAGGATGAAATTTCCTTCATTACTTGCTATCTCTCTATCTAGTGTAAAGGCTTTTTCTTCTTATTTTTATTGTTATAAAGAACCTTCAATATTCAGATCTTTATTAGGACAGATTTTTATTTTTGGGGCTGGTGCTGTGGTTTATTTTTTTTTTCCTGTTCTCTTTCTGTGCTCTCTTTATCTGTCTTCTTCTCTGTAGATCATGAGTATTTGATTGAGGGTGGAAGAGTCAAACCAACACAAATTTATTTGGTCTGTCAAACTTCTTCTTTGTAATATTCTTCTCTGTGTAAAAGATGACACAAAATCAATCTCCTGGTTGGCGTCGTCATTCCTCTTCTGGCAGCTTTTGCTCAGTGATCGTTATTTTTTGTTTGGCTGCATTTTATTCTTTAATGTGTTTTCAAATACAACATCAGATAACAATTGTTGAGATCCTCCTTCCATTTGGAGCTCTGAGTGCAGATGTGAATTCATGTGGCCTTTCTCTAACCTTCTGTGATCGTGTCATGCTGTTTTGTTTTAGAAGGGATACCAGGGAAAGGAATTGAGTGCCAGTCAAGAATGAAGAATGAGGATATTATATCGTGGAATGGGACGTGGCTTCCGTGATCTTTTCCAAACAACACATTTGTGGAGCTTCTTCCAAAATTTTTTTTGTGCTCCGATTCTCTGAACTTTTCTCTCCCATCATGCTGCTCTTCTGTCACTTTTTCAGGTTCTCCATCATCTTTGTGGGTGACTGTGAAAGCAGCTGCCTGATTTTAAGTGAAGTGAACCAAAATATAGGTTTTTAAAACTACTGTTCCAGTGGTGAAATTATTTTTATTCCTGAATACTTTAATTCAGTACAAGTTCTTTCATACTTGTACAATCATACATAATTTTTTTTTTGTTTCAATCGACTTTTTTTAGAGCTTTTATATGTGTAGAATTCTGGATTCAGAGGGGAAAAAAAAGAAAATAAAAACATACGGACATAGTTGAGCTTCTAATCTGAATTGAATGAACTTTTAATATTTTTTGTAGTCAAAACTTTGCAGGGCTCTCTCTTTCCTCCTGCCCACATAATAAAGATGATATATGGGTTCCATGATCTGAGGAACTGGTCTGTAAAGACTGGGGAAAGTTATTTTTGTTGAGAGAGTATTGAGGAGTCAACTGATGGCAAAGAGGGGTGACCAGGGGGACTCAGAGCCAAAGTGAGCCCCAGCAGTGAGGAGACAGAGGCTGGTGATTTAACCTCCAGTTGATTTACTGGGAGATCATTCTTTGCCCAAAGGTCTACACTGGTGAAATTTTAAATCTAAATTTAGTGAAGGATGTAAATATAAGTCTGAATGTGATTCTCTTTGACTCTGAGTTTGCCTTATCTTAGGGGAGAATGTCAGGGAGCTCCTTCCTGCCCCACGACATGGATCTGCACAGATTTTCCCTGTGTTCAGTAGGAAATTGCAGGTCTCCAGAACACCTCAGATGGTAATTGTGAAATTACTCTTGCAGTTCTGCCATTAAGCTCTTGAATAGAATTCTTTCTTGAACAGCTGTTCTCAGATTGGAATTTTCATTTCTCTAAGTAGGATTGGAAGCTGGGCAGAAAATTTGGCTGTTGGGTTGATGAGGCAGCAGTCAGAAAATGATGAACAAAAAAAGAGATGTTTTCTTTAATGTCTTCTGATGATGTCTGGTAACTTCTTCCTCTTGGTCCGAGAGTTTTGCAGTCAAATTATATTTAATGCTGTCTTCAGTTGTGTCCCATTGATCTTTTTGGTGAACGCTGGTTGCATTTGAATTTGTGTGTCTAAACAGTTTCTTACACTGGTTTGTTGGGTTTTTGTTTTGTTTTTCCCTAATGTGGAAGGGTGACAGCAGTTTCTCTAAAAAGACAAGCTAAAATCTTGTAAGTTACCTTTTTTTCAAGATGTCTCAGTTCCTGAGGAGACAAACTGCTCTCCTAAAGGTGTTACAACTCACTTCTGAAGCCTCAAGATTTTCTTAAGATGCCTCCCTTCTCCAGCAGAGATTAATTGCTGCTCCTGTAACCCAGTGGATGGAATGGCCTGGTATAAATCCAGACACGTGGAGACCTTTGCTCATCTTTAATCATCTGCTGTCCAGTGCCACAGTGGAATAAATTATTATTGTTATAAAAACTGCAATTTATCTGCGATCAGGCCTTGTGGCTAAATTTTTTACTTTGTTTTCCTTGAGGCTTAGTAGATATTTTTTCAATTTTTTGTTTGTTTTTTTTTTTAATGTCTACCAATAGAAATTAAATTAAGAGCATTTTAATGTCTACCAATATAAATGAATTTAAGAGTATTTGCAGAGGTACTGTAGGCACACAGTTACTGCTCATCACAACCTGATTGCAGTGATTTCTCTTCAAACTGACCCGGAACAGAATAACTCTGGGTATGTTTCCTCCTGCTGTTAAATATTTGATTCCCAGGCACACAGTCCTCCTTTCCCTTCCCCATATCAGCTCACCTGATGCATTGGCAAGAGCTGGGTAGAACAAACAGGTATTTTGTCCTCATGAGACATTTGGCAGGTCTTTATTGGTTTTCTCAGCGCCGTTCTCCTGATGTGAGCCGAGGATCAGAAGCTGGGTTTATTTTAGGCGACTTATAAGACAAAATATAAGCTGCTTCAGCTCCTTTTCTTCCTCTGTGTAGGCACAGGCTACACTGTGGGAGCCACTGGAATTATATCTCTTAACAATACAGCCTTTCATCTTTCTCAGGCTGCAGTATATATATAATCCCACTGGTTGGTTTATTACATTTTTATTGCTGTCAAATTTTTCCGAAGATTAGACCGGGAGGAAAAATGCCTTTGGAGTGAGATCTATGAAGGTGTGAAATGGCCTCTGAGGAGGGGCACCACGGCTTGAGTTATTGCAAGGCAGGCAGTGCAGAGGATGGGGAAATCCCCCCTGGAGGTGTGGATGCCTGGGTGACCTGGGATGGGATGGGTTGGCCATGCTGGGGGTCACCTTTCCAGGTGTAAGGCAGGCAGGGTGGGTGGGTCCTGCTGGGAGCAGAACTGGCTGTTCCCAATGAGTCTGAGGGGTTTAAAACATCTCTGAGATGCATTTCCGATGAAACAGCCAAAGTTTCTGCGTGTTGCTGCACTGCAGACTGTGCTTCTTTGTACTGATGGCTTCTGAATCGTTAATTCCAGATATTCTCTCACTTGTTTAAAAGCTTTAATTGCCCTCCCCTTTACTGGGGCCTTTCGGTACCTAAAGGGAACTTATAAAAAGGTGAGGACAGGTTTTTTGTGGGGTACATATTGTTAGGAGAAGGGGTAATGGCTTTAATTAAAGGAAGGTAGGTTTAGACTAGGGATTAAGAAGAAGTCTTTCATGCTGAGGCTGGTGAGGCCCTGGCACAGGTTTCCCAGAGAATCTGTGGCCTCCTTATCCCTGGAAACTCTCAAGGTGAGATTGGACAGGGCTCTGAGCAAACTGCTCTGGTTGAGGATGTCCCTGCTCAATGCAGGGGATTGAAACTAGGTGACCTTTAAAGGATCCTTCCAGCCCAGCCTATTCCATGATTCTGTGATTTCATTTTTAGGTCTGAATAGGACTTCTGAAGGAATATAAAGGTTTGAGCAGGTGGTGGTTTTATGGCTGAAACAGAAGGGCCAAATGCTGATTGGTGCAATAGAGCTCTTGAAATCAAGAGCTGATGGTTAATTTTCACATTTTCAAAGCTTTCCTGATGGACCCGCTATCTTTATCTCCAATTTTTTGTTTTTTGGTTGGTAATCTGTGCAGACACACTTCCATTCTGCTTACCAAAGCCCCCGTCCTGCAAAGATTGACTTTCTTTTCCCATTTGGAGGAAAGAATGTCTTTTCATAGGCAGTGGGAATGTGGGGAGGAACTGCTGCAGCAGAAGATTTGAAAACTTGTCTCTATAAATGGTAAGGGCAAATTCAGCATTTTGAAAAGAAATAATAATTTTAATGTACATCTTTGGTGGAGGCTTGAGCTTCATTTGCGTGGCTGTACGAATGCAAGCAAGAAACCAAGTTATTTCTAAAGAACTCAACAGCCCAGCTTTGCTTTTTCCCCAGGCAAAGCTAGATATATTGTGCAGTTTCAAGACCTCTTCTTCTCTCCACCAGGGAAATTTCTGTCCTTTTTACATTCCTCCATTTTACCACAGAGGGCTTCCTTTGAACCCAAGACCTGATTAATTCCTTATTCCCATATAGATGTGAATCCTGGCTGGATCAGCTCGTCCTTGTATTTTAAGCTAATAATTTGAGCTCCACTCAGGTTATCTCGTGGGATTCTTCCAGAGAAGAACTTTGCCACGTAATGAAGTTCCTTCTGCTTTTTGTGATTATTAAAAGATCTGAGGCACCATTTGCAAGAGTGTGTCCTCAATGCTTTTTAGAAACCTATTAAAAAAAAAATGTTTTCTAGCTCTCTGTTTTATGTGATCTGTTATCTGTTACCTTCACTGTAGAAAGTGCCTTGCTGCATTTCAGTGATAACCTTATTGCTGTGTATCTGAGGCAGTGTTTAGGTTTCTGTAGTGCCTTTCATTGTGGCATCTCTAGCAGCTTTGCAAGTGTGCTGGAAAGTAGGTCAGTGTTATTCTCATTTATAAAATAGAGGCTGAGCCTTTAGGTTTCTCTGTAACCAATTTTTTTCTTGCTCGCAAGTGGTTCTGGCTGTGGAGAAGTTGCTGACTTTTCCTCTTCACTTTGCAGTTCTGCACCTCCCCCTCCTTTCCCAGCACAGCCACAAAATCACTTCTGGGATGTTGAGAGAGATCTGCCATCATTGCTCATCCCAAACTTCCATGTTGAGCTTTTCTTTCCCCCAGAGAATTGTTTGAGTTGGAAAAGACCTTAAAGCTCATCTCATTCCACCCCCCTGCCATGGGCAGGGACACCTTCCACTATCCCAGGTTGCTCCAATCCCCATCCAACCTGGCCTTGAACAAATCCAGGGACTGAGCAGCCAAAATTTCTCATCTCAAAGGCAACCCTTCCAGTGCCTCACCACTCTGATTTTTGTTCTTTCCTAAATCCCTTCATCTGCATCTCCAGGAACACTCAGAACTGCACACAGTGGGAAGATGAATGTGAAAATTTATCTCCAATTGCAGCAATTCAACTTGACCTTTTCTTGTGTTTTAGTTTAGCATTTTACAATCATTTTTATTTTGCAATACAATTATTATTAGCTTAGTGTTTTGCTATTATTTTTTTAAGTTCTCAGAGTATCCCAGGAGAGGCTGATCCAAGGGTGGGAGGCACAGAGCCAGTGCTGCAGGAGGGCTTGCATCAGTCCCTGTTATGCTCTTATTGAATTCATTGCCTTTAACAAAGTGTTCCAAAAATAATTTTGGAGGGTTTGCCTAGAAGCTTTCTGCTTCCCTCACATTCATACCTTGTCACAGAATCATGGAATTGTTTGGGTTGGAAGAGACCTTCAAGGTCTTATCATTCCAACCTCCCTGCCATGGTCAGGGACACCTCCCATCAGACCAGGTCATCCTTTGAGTTGTCAGCTGCTAAATTCAGGTGTTCCCTTATGTCTCTACACATGAAGTAAACCAGTAATTGCCTTTCCTTGGAGATCACAAGTGAAATATTGGAAAATAACATTCTTGTGGCAGATACCATCCCAGAAGGATCAGTGTTCTTGAATTTCTCTTGGATGCATGCAGCTGAATGTTTTTTAATCCTAATGGATGTGTGTAGGGAGGCTTTGGTTTATTGAAAGACGAGATGGTGCACTCTGCACTGGTCTCTCAGACGAGCAATTGGAAAACAGCATTTTGGTGTGTTCGGCATTTGGTTAAGCAAAATACATGGTGTTTTGAGGAGTAGTTTTGAGTGGTCCTTGAATAGGCAGACAGAAAGGCTTCCAAGCAGTTTCTAGCAGTTTAGGCTGATTTTTGTAGCAGATTTGGGTCATTGTATCCCATTTTAAGCTCCTTTTATGACATTTTGCAGACATTTGATGGTTTTCTATAAGAGCCATCCACAAGATCATCTGCTTCTGTGGCTACTCTCATTCTGTCCTTTTTACGCCTACTGAATGCTACAAACCACCCAGTTACCCTGGAAAAGGAACGGCAAGAGCATTTCTGAGGGTCCCATGGTTTTGTGATAACAGAGATTTTGTCAGATGAAAGTGTTCAGGTGAATTTAGAATATGGCCCGTGCAATCAGCCCACCCATCTCACACTGCCTGTGAAGTGTCTGACTCCAAATCTGGCAACCAGAGAGGATTTCTCCCCTTGGATACCACCACTCTTCTCTGATTGAACGTGGTATGTGATCTAGAGGAGCTATGTGGAAATCCTTTGGAGTCCTAGCTGCCTTTTAAATGTCATGTTTTAGATTGTTTGGCAGAAAAATCAGGGTTGTGATGTCCTCAGTAAAAGGCAAAGTCCTCCATGGGGTTCAGGCTGGAAAATGCTGAGCAGAAGGAATTGAAAATGAAGGGAAAAGCATCGAGTGCTCTCAGTAAATTTTGGTGTAGGTCCCTGTTGCCTGTAAATAACTCTGTGCCACTGCTGGCAGCAAGGTTGGGAAGTTGGGCTCCGAGTGCCTTCCTGAGAAGCAATCTGCTTTATTTTCCAGCCAGAAGATATCAACATCTAATCCATTTTTGGTCTGTTCCTGTGCTTCTAGAAGCAGTGATGATGTGTTGATTCCCACAGCTTGTATGAACTGCAGATTCCAAAGGTGTGACATCTACTGATGCATCAAAATGTCCCTGTTAAGCATTAAAATGGGCTTTGTTTGGATGTGTGCATTAAAATTGCTCTTCTCCCCTTTTCCCCCAACATTAAAAAGCTTCAGAGAGTTGCAGAGCTGTAAACAGCTACAAGTCTGTTCATTAATTAAATGGCAAACAGCTAAATCTGGAGAAGTTTGCTTTTCCATACCAGAGTTGTACTTGCTTTTGGAGTGGGGCCTGCCTGCAGTGCAAATTAAGAAGTTTCCATTTATTCCTAACCTGTTTTGAAAATTAATGCATGAAAATAAGAAATAGAAGCATCAGACTCTTTGGAGGTGGGTCCTACCCCCAGTCCTCTCCTTCCATGGTGTGGAATTACAGTCTTGGATGGGAAAAGCTGTCCAGAGTGGTAGATCTCAGCAACAAGTCTAGAAAGGATATTTAATGAATGTAATATTATATGTGTGAAGGTCAGCAGTGCTGCACTGAAAAGAATTCAGGTCATGCTGTTTCAAAGGGCTGCAAGAGATGTTGCAAACTACAAGTTAGGATTTATTCCTCTGAAAATAATTATCATCCTTGCAGGCAAGAGAAGATGCCTGCAGAGAGCTTTGTCCATGGCAAATGGACATGTCCATGGCTGTTTTAGAGAGTCTGCACTCATCTGAAATACCATCATTCCATGCTCTTAGGTAGTTCAAAAGTTGATTTTATTTTTGCCTCTTTTTTTAATCAAATAGCAGAATAAAAATGTCACTGCTATATATGGGCTGTAGAAAGTTAGTGTTACTTTTTGACAGGATGCTCTTGTAGGAGAACACAGCTAAGGAACACAGCTATGGATGCTGAGCTGCTTGTTGGAAATAGCACAATCCAGCCTTTGATTATTATTTTTCACCATATTACGTCATTTCTTCCCAAAATTCAATTCCTCTGTCCTTTGTATGCTGCAGATTGTCACTGGATTTAAATAGCATCCACTTTGTGCTTGGGGAGAGGGGGAGGTTGAGAGAGTCTCTTTGAGTTGTTTCTTTTTTTTTTAGAGCAGGGATGTCTGTCAGGAGGAAGGTGGGTTTGGTGGCTGACTGTAATATATTTTAATTATAATATATTTATTTTAAAATTTGTAATACAAAAGGATTGTTCCTCCTGTTAAACACGTGGGGTTTTGGCAGCACAGCCACCTTGGTGTGGCAGAATGCAAATAAACCTCGAGGGCAGGTAGTGAGGCTTTGCTGCAAACAGGTGCTGCTCTCAGCTCCCCGGAATGTTCTCACCCTGCAAAAAATCGTGGAATCACAGAACAGTTTGGGTTGGATGGGATCTTATACAGCATCCAGTTCCATCCCCCTGCCATGGGCAGGGACACCTTCCAGTATCCCAGGTTGCTCCAGTCCCCATCCAACCTGGCCTTGGACACTTCCAGGGATGGAGCAGCCACAGCTTCTCTGGGAATCCTGTGCCAGGGCCTCACCACCCTCTCATAAAGAAATACACAATTTCTTTCTAATATCCCATCTAAATCTCCCCTCTGTCGGTTTGAAGCCGTTCCCTGTGTCCTGTCACTCCATTCCTTGTCCCAAGTCCCTCTCCAGCTCTCTTGGAGCTGCTTCAGGCACTGGAAGAGTCTCTAGGATCTCTCCAGAGCTTTCCCTTCTCCAGGCTGAACATTCCCAGCCCTGCCAGCCTGGCTCCAGAGCAGGAGGGCTCCAGCCCTTGGAGCATCTCCATGGTTTCCTGTGGACTGAAATTTCACTTGTACTGAAAATGCAATCCCGGGTCTGTGGGTGTTCATGTGCTTATGGGAAAGATTTTGTTCCCCACTTGGAAATGAGATGATTTCTACTGAGGAAATCAAACTGATAATGGATGGGCTTTGGGAAATGCAGCTCTTGAACCCTTCACCTGCTATTCCACCACCCCTTTGGCTTTGTCCCTTTTTTTTTCTTTTTTTTGTTTTTTTTTTTTTTTTAATATCTACAAGTAGATTAATATAAAAATGAGAAATAAGTAAAACAGTTTACTGGAACATAGCCAGCTGTTCTCCACAGCAGAAGGGATTAAAGTGCATCTAGCTCTTAGCCCCTCTATGGTCTGGAAAATGATTCCTTTTAGTCCAAAGCAGATACCCTAAATAAGGTGCTTGACTCCATCAAAGGTTGCAGCCAGTGGAACCAAGCAAGGAAAACATGATTTAAACTACCTGATATTATTCACCTTCTGTTCTTGTAGTCGTAGACTGATGTATTTGTATTTTTTGTGCTGGGTGGTGCATGTGAGGTTATATTTTTTGTGCTGGGTGGTGCATGTGAGGAGTTATTCTGTGAAATAGTTCCTTGCTAGGAGGAGAAAAAATGTCTACAAAAGGAATGTGCTAATGCTGTTTCCATGTGGGATGTTTTTATGGTTATCCCACCCCCACCAGCACACACAAACATGGAGAGCCCCAATGAACAACAACAACAAAAAAATAATTTTCAGCTTAAAAGTCAGTGTGGCATTTATTAACTCTTTATGGAATAAAGAATTTGATGTTCTGGTTTTGGGTGTTCCTATTTCATCAGTATCCTTGTTACCCCAGAGATAAAATCCAAGTGGGATCCTTTTTGAGGAAGAAAAATAGAAAAAAGTGGTTTTGGTTTGTGTTTTTTAGGTGATGTAACTGGTGCCTTGGTGGGAAAATGATCACAACTCCAGGGCACCCATTGCAAGTCAAAATATTTCTGATGCCAGGGAATGTCCCATTCTTTTTGATGGCCATGAGTAAATGTGGCTCCTGAAATACTTCACAAATCCTTCTGCATCCAAGTAGATCTTCCCCCTCTGGGTGCCAGTTGATGAAGGAATATCTCCTTAGGTGGTTTTGGGTATGTTTTTTGCCTCGCTCACCTGCCCTCCAGGCTGATCTGGAATGTGCAAACTGCTCTTCAGCTGCCAGAGCTCCACGTGAGTCTCGTGTTTCCAGCCAGGCCCGTGTCCTTAACCAGCTGGAGAAGGTTCACACTCAGCCCCGTGCATGGGAACCCACTTCAGCTCCCAGCCATGACCTCCCCACAGCACCACTGGCCCAAAAAGACAAGAAATAGGATCGAGGCCAAGCGTGTGTCCTCTGATTGTCACAGCTTTCCAGCTGGGTGGTGCTTGTGGACGTCAGCTTTTCTCTCAGGGAGCTTCCAGCTTGGTTTCTGCTGCCTGTGGGCAGTTTTGTACCCATCAGCTGTGATGGTAACACTGCTGCTCTCACCTGGTGGAGCTGTTGAATGGCCCTTGGGGTAAATCATGTCCAGGGAGAAGTGTCTTGAGATGGAATCGTAGAATAATGGAATCATTAAGGTTGGAAAAGACCTTTAAGATTGTCGAAGTCCAGCCTTTGAATGAACACCACCATACCCCCTAAACCATATGGTAAAGTGGCACATATGCTTATTTTTTGAACACTTCCAGGGGTGATGACTCCTCTGCTTCTCTGTTCCAATGCTTTACCACTCTTTCAGTGAGGAAATTTTTCCTTATATCCAACCTGAACCTCCTCTGGCATGACTTAAGGCCAGTACCCCTTGTCCTGTCACTGGAAGCCTGGGAAAAGAGGCTGACCCCCACTTCACCACCCACAGCCTCCTTTCAGGCAGTTGTAGAGAGCAATAAAGTCTCCCCTGAGCCTTCTTTCTAATTTAGACACCAGCAAGACAATGATGATTGCTGGNGCCCCCTAAACCATATGGTAAAGTGGCACATATGCTTATTTTTTGAACACTTCCAGGGGTGATGACTCCTCTGCTTCTCTGTTCCAATGCTTTACCACTCTTTCAGTGAGGAAATTTTTCCTTATATCCAACCTGAACCTCCTCTGGCATGACTTAAGGCCAGTACCCCTTGTCCTGTCACTGGAAGCCTGGGAAAAGAGGCTGACCCCCACTTCACCACCCACAGCCTCCTTTCAGGCAGTTGTAGAGAGCAATAAAGTCTCCCCTGAGCCTTCTTTCTAATTTAGACACCAGCAAGACAATGATGATTGCTGGAGAACAACATCAAGAACTCATAGGACTTTATTGTTCAAGTCAAAATAGGGAGAAGTAGTGTGTATGATTGGCTGCGTGCACTTCATTCATTTATGGTTTGTTTGTTGCTTTCCCGAGTGTGAATTGGCAGGATTTTTCTTTAAGTCCTTTTTGATCTTGGTTATCCTCAATTGCTTCCTCTGAAAATTTCTCTGAGCTCGTATCATGATCCATTATTTGTGAGCGCTTCACTGCCGGTAGCAGATATCTGAAAATGGAAACATTTTGCCTGGAAATGCCAGTGATGCTGCACACTCGTGTCGCCTGGCTGGACAGACAGGAATTGCAGTTCTGGGTTGCTCTTGACCTCGTGGTAGGATGTGCCTGGCTGTTTACTGAACCTGGGTGCTGCTACGAATGATCCCACTGCTAAATGAATTTTTGGGAGAGTGCTGCAGGAGGCAGGGTGGCAGGAAAGCTTCCAGAGCAAGGCAGCAGCCCTTGGGGATATTTGCTCAGAAATTTTGTCCTTGCCTTGCTTTTGCCGTTGACTTGTTTTGTGTGTGTTTTTATTTTACCCAGAGTTCATTGAAGGCTTTGCTGGAAGAGCCCCTTCAGCCATAACCTTTAAAGCTGCCACGTGAAGTATGGTGGCAGCCAGAAAAGCCACTCTCTGGAAGTGACACAGTGGCACGCAGTCGAGGGCTTCATCCCTCTCCCTTCTTTTTTGTGCCATGAAGATCTGAATTTGTTTTGTAATTTCCCCACTCCTTTCTACAATGTCAGTGCTCCACCTCCACCCTGGGATCTTGGTTGTTTTTCCCATGAAGTTCCAGGCAAAGCATCTGGAACTTCCCGTCTCCTTTGTGGCATTCACTTTTTTCCTGCCTTTTTTTTTCCCAAAGGAAAAGTTAATTTCTTTGACTCAGAGGAAGGACAAGTGCATTTGGTAAATAGGTTTTACACAGCCTTACTTTTGGTCACACGTTTCGAGTGGCACCAGCATCCAACCAGCCCTAAATCCTGCAAAACTCACCTTGGCAGAACAACCCCTGTTAGACTCCATGAGGGGGTTTTGTTGTTTTTTTATTTTAAGAGGGAACTTACTTCTAGGGTTTTTTGGAGGTAGTTTCTTTGTGAGTTTTTTGGTAAGGGGTGAAAAACGAGTAAGACTTTGGATTTTTTTTGGTTTTGGTTT
>VXAX01003545.1:139144-159137 GCA_013399835.1 Leptocoma aspasia
TTTTTTTTTTAAGTGAACGAGTCGTGATTACCCAAGCAGGCACTAATTTTCAGTTCTTTGATCAGTTCCTCTATATCAAGATGAGGTCTATCACAAAATTCCCTGGAGTGAAGAACAATCTTTCTGAGGTTGGAGACTTCTCATCTGTAATGTTTAATAATTCCAGGGGTGTTTCAGCCCTGACAGCAGGATGCCAGCTAGACTGAAGTCCCTCAAGAAAGCATTTTTCTTTACCCTTCAGAAGTGCTGCTCTTTGGTGTGTTTGTCAGTGGTGTGGAAGTGCTGTCACGTGTGGGTTTGGATTCTCTTGCCCTGTTGGTCCCTCTTGAAGAGGTTAAAACATGGAAAAGTCATGTCCCAAGTATGCAAAGGCTTCCACGGGTTTTCAGGCATGGAATCACTGAATGGTTTGGGTTGGAAAGGACCTTAAGGACCATCTTATCCAACACCCACCATGGGCAGGAACACCTTTTTGGATGGGATCCATCCATATGTGTGGCTAGCAAACCTTTCCTAATGGGAAGACTTTGAATATTTTGACCACCAAATGCTCCTTGAGGAGCTGGTGGAGCAATAACTCATTCCTGACAGAAAGGTTGGCACTGATGTACTGAACCAACCCTTTTTATGAAGTTCTTTCCTTTTCTGGGGGTTGTACTGAACTGTAATGAAGTTTACATCCCTATCTTCCTCACTGCCTGAAAAGCTCTGGGTTGATTTAGTCATGAAATGCATCAAGGAATTATTCAAATGCTATTAAATTTTACTTCATTAAGTAAAAATTTGACAGGTTTCTGCAAGGGTTGGTGGGTGTGGTTTCTGGGTTCTCCCATGGGTAAAACAGCATGAGAGGCTGGGCTGGACTGTGATAGTCAAGAGTTCTGACAGATTTAGGAAAGGAAGAAGCTCTCTTGAGACCACAGCTTGAAATTACTGATTGGTGTTCACCCTCTCCAGAGGATTTTGGGTTGAGGTTGACAGTCCTTATCTTTATTTGGGATTCTCGTGGCTGTTTGGTTAATTACAAACTTGTTTTGGAGAGGATCAAACAACATGGAATTATATATTGAGACTCACTTGATAAATCCAAGTATTTTAAAGAAATTCTAGAAGGTGTCTCATCTTTGAGTTATTTTAAAAGCTAATTAACATACAGAATTGAAATGACTATAAGTGTGTATGTTGTAATTTTCATGGAATCACAAAATGGTTTGGGTTGAAAGGGATCTTAAAGATCATCTCATCCCAACTCCCCCTTTCCATGGGCAGGGACACCTTCCACTAGACCAGGTTGCTCCAAGCCTCATCCAGCCTGGCTTTGGACACTTCCAGGGATGGGGCATGAATTTAAAGTAGAGAGATTGACATACACGCAAAACTGAATTTTTTTTTTTGCTGATGGAGAAACCTATGTGCAGAACTCCTGGGGGAGAGCTAGAGAATGAAATGTCTGAAAACTCATCAGGTCTTCTCCTTGCAGGAAATGCAGCTTTCAGACTGCTCAGGTTTTGCAAAGTGAAGTCTGCCTCGAGTTACCAGGTCCTGGGAGTTCTTCAAGTTTATTTTATCTGTGTTGGCTTCATTGGCAGGGGGATTTTCCCTCTCTGCTCCACTCTTGAGAGATCCCCTTGAGTAATTTATCCAGGTCTGAGGTCCCCAACATAAGAAAGACATTGTTGATGTGAGTCCAGAGGAGAATATGGAGATGCTCCAAGGGCTGGAGCCCCTCAGCACTGGAGCCAGGCTGGGAGAGCTGGGAATGTCCAGCCTGGAGAAGAGGAGGCTCCAGGGAGAGCTCAGAGCCCCTTCCAGTGCCTGAAGCAGCTCCAAGAGAGCTGGAGAGGGACTTGGGACAAGAGCCTGGAGTACAAGGACAAGGGCAAACGACTTCAAACTGAAGTTGGGGAGATTTAGATTGGATATTAGAAAGAATTTTTTTCCCTGTGAGGGTGGTGAGGCCCTGGCACAGGTTGCCCAGAGGAGCTATAGCTGGTCCATCCCTGGAAATGTCCAAAGCCAGGCTGGATGGAGCTTGGAGCAGCCTGGGATAGTGGAAGGTGTCTCTGTCCAGGACAGGGAGGGCTGGGCTAGATTTCCAACCCAAACTATCCTATGCTCTTGAGGTTTTGTTGTTGTTTGGGTGGATTTTTCTTTGTTTTTGGGTTTATGGGTTTGTAGCTTTTAATAACTTTTGAGCCTTTAACTTGCAGAACCATCAGTTGAGCTTGAAGAGTCTTCTATGTATCCATCAGGCACTGTTAGCTCTTGGACCTGGGTCTGGTAATTAAATAAACACTGAAGGAAAGCTGTGCACACTCTTGCAAACCACTGCCTGTAACACACAAAATATCTTGTTCTTGTATTCTCGCTTGGACCAGCATGGAAAGAAACACCTTGAGGGTTTATCTGTGTTCTCTTTATTCCTCTTTATTTATAACTATATACACGACTGGGCAGACAGATAGAAAAAGGAGTTTTTTCCCAGGGAGTGAAGTAAATCACAAAGTAACAATACCAGGGAGGAACACGAGCTGAAGCAGCAAGGGTCAGCCTGCCTTAATGAAATTACACCGCTTGAGGTTGTTATTTTAAGAGCTTTTCCCTCTCGCTGTACCTGAGCACCGGTGTCATGCTGGTAAATCCAGGAGGCTGAATTGCTTCAGTGTGCTCTGGGACAATGTCCTGATCCAGGAGGGAGGCTGTAATGGCTCAGGTTAACTCACACCAGCAGCTGCTGTTGTGTTTGACAGCTGAAGAGCTGTTCCCTGTGCTCTTCCTTCCCCTGCACAGGGGAATATCAGGTGCTGGCGATGTGCTGATTTATTGCCATGCTTTAAACATGTGTTGTGTGTCTGGGCATGAACCAGTGTGTGCCCAGGTGGGCAAGAAGGCCAAGGGCATCCTGGATTGTTTGAAAAATAGTGTGGCCAGAAGGACCAGGGCAGTGATTGTCCATCTGTGCTGGCCACTGGTGAGGCCACACATGGAGTTCTGTGTCCAGTTCTGGGCTCCTTATTTCAAGAAGGACATTCAGGAGCTGGAGCATGTCCAGAGAAAGGAATGGTGCTGGCAAAGGGTCTAAAGAATAAGTCCTATAAGGAACAGCTGAGGGAACTAGGGGGGCTCAGCCTGGAGAAAAGGAGGCTCAGGAGGGACCTTCTTGCTCTCCACAACTCCCTGACAGGAAGGGCATCCAGGTGGGATCCAGGGAACAAGGAACAGGATGAGGGGAAATGGCCTTAAGCTGCATCAGAGCAGGTTCAGGTTGGACAGCAGGAGGAATTTCTTCATGGAAAAGGTCGTCAGCTATTGGAAGGGGCTGCCCAGGAAAGTGGTGGAGTCCCCATCCATGGAGGTGTCAAAGAAACAACTGAACATGGCCCTCAATGCTCTGATCTGGTTGACAAGGTGGAGATCAGTCAAAGATTGGACTTGATGATCTTAGAGGTCTTTTCCAACCTAAATGATTCAGTGATTCTGTGAGTTATGTTGTTCATAAAGCACTTAGTTAAACTTGCTGCTATTTTTTTTTCCTCTCCACCCCTCCTTGCTTGTTTTTTTTTTTTTTCCCTGCTGAGTAAGTGATGGTTTCAAACAAGTGCACTTGAATTTGGTTGCCATGGCGTGTTTCTGAGGTCTGGTACAGCTCCTAGAAAGCTCAGGCTTGACTTTGAGAGTGGATGTCACAGCTGAGATCCTGGGGAGCTGATTGCAGTCCACATCTGCCTGAAGCATCTCTGGGAGCCATGGATGCTGTCCTGAGGATACAGTGCACTCCAAAATGGGATAAAGGACATCTCTGCGCCTCTCTGAGGAAAGCCAACACATGGAGACATCTCTATCTCTGTGTAATGCCTTCCTCAAGATAAAGGCCATGGAAAGCCAGCAATGCTGGATGAATTTGCTCTGCCATATGCTTGTGGAGGAGTGTTTTTCTGAAGCTTTTATGTATGACTGGTAATCATAGATTGGTTTAGAGAGACATTTCTGAAAGTGTGAAGGGAAAGGAAGGGCAGCATGGTAATTTGAATTAATTGTAGTGTTTATCAAGTCAACATCCAGTGGAGACCAAATCATTATGTAGTCTCTTATTCTGCTCGTAAAAGGCATAATAACTGAGTAATGAATCCAAGGTCAGATTGAAAAAAAGGGATACACCTCCAACATCTAAAAAATTTTAAGTTCTTCTCTCATAATACATGAAATGGCTTTGGAAGCAGACCATAGTGGAGTGGGTTTTGCTTGTTTGCTTGTTTTTCTCTTTTAATCTGCAAATAGATATGTGGAGATTGTTCTTTGTGCTGCACTGAGCTGAGAACAGCCAACAAAGACAGAAATTCTGGTCTAGCACATGCACCAGGAAAAATTTATTCACTGAAAGAGCTGACAAGCATTGAAACAGGCTGCCCAGGTGGTATCACCATCCCTGGAGGGATTTAAAAGATGTGTAGATGTGACACCTGGGGACATGGGTTAGTGGTGGCCTTGGCAGTGCTGGGGTAAGGTTATGACTTGATGATCTTAGGGGGCTTTTCTAACCTAAGAAAATTCCATGATTCTGTGATTGTTGTGGTAGAAATTAATATTTTAAGACCTTTGGCTCCCTTACTGGTGATGGCGAGAAGAACAGAGATGCAGAGCCTTGAGCAAGAAATCTGAGAGCCATGGCCTGGACCTTCATCCCCTGGCTTCAGCCCACTGCTATTTTTAACATCAAATCCAGAGGTACCAAACCATGCCTGGATGCACACCCTGAAAAAAAAAAAAAAAAAAGGGTTGAGTTGCTGGTGTTCAGTCACATCCTTCTCCTAAAGTCCTGCCAGGACTGATGGAATAATTGGCACTTTAAAGGATTGCTGTGTTTCCCTCTGCTCCATCACCTACGGGACCACAACCAGCACAAAGTCAATCAGCATGCCATGTCCATGTCCATGTCCATACAAACTGCCCCCTCCTCCCTGGGGAGCTGAGCTCTGTCAGTCTGGCTGCTGGGAAATGGAATGTACACACTTAGGAGCAGAAGATTTGGCTGGTCTGAGATGAAAAAGTGGATATTTTACCCTTATGACACATGATGAAGTATCTTTTGGTATCTAGAGACAGCACTGTCAAGGGACTAGGCTGTTAATTTATTATGTGAATGATGGTGGTACCAGGCTGTGCTTATCCGAGCTAAGCCTATTTTAACAATCAAAACCTTGAATCTGGAATTTAGGGGAAAATTTTGGACTAAATTAAGCAAAGGGATAATCTCTCTTTTATATAGGATTTTTGGAATCAACATTGATTAATTGGAGTTGCAGTAATTACCCACTGATTAAAGTCAGTTGGGTTTTGGTGGTTTATTTTTGTTTGTCTTGATTTTCTTTTAGTTTAGTTTGTTTTTAGTTTTTTGGGGTTTTTTTGTTGGATTTTTTTTTTCTCCTAAATAACTTTATTATATCTTCCATGAGATTTTAAAACCAAAAAATAAAAATAAGGCAGGTGGAGAGCCTTTGGTTTCCACCTCATCAAAAAGAAACGTAAGTTTTGGTGACAGAAGATCTGTAAATATTTTATAGAATTCAGACGGGAATCCATCTGGACCAGATTTCTTTTTTTAGCATTTCATTCTCTTATAATTTGTCTTAATTTTATCTGCAGATAGCAGCTACCTCAACTTTTTGAACTGAGTGTTTGAAAATGGATTTTAAAATGTTTCCCTGCAAAATAATGGCCTGGTAGAGGCAGGTGTTTCCTTTGAGCAATTTCAAGTGGGACTACCCCTCCCTGCTGGGGCTGCACACCCTCTGTTTTTGCAGTGAAATTATTTATTCTGAAAGATCTGCAGTGTGCACAGTGCCTGGCAAAATTTAGTTGGTGCAGTAGTTTATGATACCTACTTGAAATAACAGCAATACCTTCTGATTTTTATGGGCATGTAATCATTAGGGGTCAGATTCTCATCTCTTTAATGGAAAATATTTAATCCTTGGATTAAAGCAGCACAAAGAAGGAGGCACTGCTCAGTTTGAATAAATATTTCTGGTCTTGTTGTGGAACCCATTAGACACAACTCCCTGCACCTTCCCAGAGCTCCCATGATCTTAATTGCCTGAATTGTTTGTGGTTTTATTTGACCTTAAACTATTGCCTTTATGCTCCAGTTTCAGTGTTTTTATTTTTGTCTTAATAGTGAAATTAGTGGTTGATTTGAAAGGTACAACAGATAAGCTTTTCTATCTTCTTTGAATTTAAAGACAGTTTGTATTTTTGCATAGCTGATGTGCCTTTTGAGCATTATTTTTTTTTTTTTCAAGTTAAATGTCACTTAATCAGGTTATTTACCAAGGGGAATGCAAGTTATGGAATGGTTTTGGTTGGGTTAAAAACTCATCCAGTTCCAACTCCCTTGCCACAGAAAGGGACATCTTCCACTGGACCAGGGTGCTCAGAGCTCCATCCAACCTGGCCTTGGACACTTCCAGGGGTGGGCCATCCACAACTCTTCTGGGCAACCTGTTCCAGGGCCTCACCACCCTCACAGGGAACAGTTTCTTCCTGATATCCAATTTAAACTTGCCTTCTTTCAGTTTGAAGCCGTTCCCCCTTTGTCCTATCCCCACATGTCCTTGTAAAAATGTTGCAGAGGAGCCGTGAGCTTGTGAGTGGTTTTGGGAACAGAGAGGTGTCCTTGGACTTCCTGTGATGCGTCCTCAGAAGAGCTTTATGTGCTCAGCCACCACATCCCCTCCCCTCATCTCTTCTAGACCCCTTAGATCCTCCAGTGATGCAGAAAACCTCTGGACAGAAGGAAAACTCCTCCAGCTTTTGTCCAATTAATTTTTGCACAGGGCTTCTTTCATTGCCCTTGTCACTTTATTTTTTGGGGGCTGGTGGTGCTGACAAATCTCCTCAGTTCACCCTTTATTTTTTGGACATTTCTCTTCCTGCATAAGCTGTTCCATGCTTTTCACCTCATCTTTGAATTTTCAGTTTCATTTTCCCTGATTTTTGCTGTCACTGGCACCTTGCAGCTGTAATTTCCATGGATTATTTTGTGTCTGTGCAGGTTTGGATGGCTTCCCAAAGCTCTGAATGTAGCACAAGTAAATGGTGCAATAGAACATTTGAAATACAAGTTCTTTTGGTCCATGTCCCAACTCCATTACAGAGGTCTCCATCCTTTTATGTTTTATTTATTTTCAAAATGGTGCTTTCTTCAGGCTGAAAAAGGTTTCTGAGTCAAAAAAATACCAGTTAAAAACCTGGCTGATAGCTACAAAGGGCAGGAGGAAACAATTCTCAAATGTGGATCCTACTGTTTACGTAGAGTCAAGTCACTAAAAACACCCACCAAACAATAAAATAATGGGACCAGTGGGATTAGCCAAGCATGGATAGAAGATATAAAAAATCAGGTGTGAGTTTCTGTATTTCCACTCAATATTGCATCTCTGTGTAATGATGTTGGAATAGGAATTCCTGGGTGGTCGAAGTCCTGTAGGCATTGCTGAGAGCAGGTACAGCAGAACCGAGTCTGTCCCTCACCTCACCTTATTGGGACCTAAATCTTTTGTACCTTATAGCCACCTTAATTCTCATTCACCCCTAACAGGGATGCAATTGTATGACATAATTGCAGTACTCCTGTGCAGAGCAGTAAAATTAAGCACAGATGCATCTTTTGCACGCTTTTGATCAGGTGTGAGCTTGGCATCTGTTAGTTCCTTGTTCCTAACCCATTCCTGACTTTAGTCTCCAAAATGTGTTTACCTTCATGGATTCACAGATGGATTTAGATTTGATCTGCCTGGACACAGAAGGATGCTCAGCCACAAGGCCTTGGTATGTGAGAGGCCTCTCTCAATGCTCTTCCTTTCTCCTTTCTTTCCTCTCTTGGGTGATGGAGATCTGGTTATCCTCAAACCTGGCTCTTAGGGCTGGGTCTAACCTTGATTAATAGTCCAGGTTACTGGGGCTGA
This sequence comes from Leptocoma aspasia, assembly GCA_013399835.1. Lineage (NCBI taxonomy): Eukaryota > Metazoa > Chordata > Aves > Passeriformes > Nectariniidae > Leptocoma > Leptocoma aspasia. The sequence goes on from VXAX01003545.1 coordinate 147,109, forward strand.
GTGGAGCCATCCTCTCCGTGGCTGTGGAGAGAGGTAAGACAGAGCAGAAGAGGTCAATTTCAAGTAGCCTGGCAGCTCTTGAACTTCTGGTTTCGTGCTTTCCTGAAGGATTTCCTTCTAGAATTGTCACATCAAGAGGTTAGCTGGGTCAGGACAGGTGTGTCCACGCAAAATGAACCAAAATGAACCAAAATGAACCAAATCCAGGCTGGTTTTGTGAAGAGCATGAGAAAAAGACAAACAGAGCAAGACTTCTCCCAGTGTTTTCCCATGTTCTTCAGTCAGAGGTGGTACATTTAATACCACACAATGTATTTTTGTTGTTCCTTTTTTCCTTCCTTCTTTTCATAGTCCTGTTGCATTTTTAAGCCCGTGTAAGGTTTCAGGATGCACAACAGCCTGTGGCATGAAGTTCTTGCTCTGTTAGACTTTACATGAGGGTTATCTTCTTTGTTACTTTCATTCCTGTCTCCTCCTGGATTTACTTCATTACCCCACAGTTCTTGCATTGGAAAAAAAAAAATAAAATAAAAGGGGGAGGTTTGCTTTTTCCAGGTGACTCAGGAATTCATGGGGTGTTATTTTATGGGAATTTCCTGCACTCCAACATTCTTTTCCCAGTCTGATGAGGCATTACATTTTTAGTTCTTCTACTGTATTGGGAAAAAAGTGGTAGAACTGGATAAAACACTGAAAAGACTGCTGAAAATGATACATTTAAAGATACATTTCAGGGTTTTTTTTAACCTGTTGTGTGTTTAAGCTTCCCAGGAGCTGCAAATTTCCTCCATTCCCTCTCCCTGCTGAAAAGCAGGCACCTCCTGTGTATTTTGACTGGCTCTGCACTCTTCACTGGCTGTACTGACTTAATTCTCTCCCAGTAGCTCTGGGTGCACACTGAGGAGTGAGGCTCGGTCTCTTCTCCCAGGTAACAAGTGATAGGAAAGGAGGAAATAACCTTAAATTGTGCTAAGGGAGGCTTAGTTTGGCTGTTAGGGAAAATTTATTCACCAAAAGGCTTGTCAAGCATTGAAACAGGTTTCCCAGAGTAGTGGTGGATTCACCATTCCTGAGGGAATTTAATAGATGTGTAAAAATGGCACCTGAGGACATGATTTTAGTGGTAGCCTTGGCAGTGTCTGGTAGGACTCAATGATCTTAAAGGTCTTTTCCTACCCAAAAAATCCTGTGATTTAGGTGCTTTAATTTGCAGCTGTTTCCCACTCTTCTGCCAGCCCAGAAGGCTGTGCATCACCAGCCAGGACTTCCAGCCCCACCCAAGCCTCACGGGATATCCGAGACGGCGTTTGGCACCCGCGTTTTGACAAACGCTCCCTGCACTGTGCGTCCTGCCTTCACCAGGATCTTACACACAGTTCACAGTGCAAAAAATGCACCTCTTTCCTGGTGGAAAAACCAGCAGTCTGCATTTTTAAGGGCAGCTCTTCTCCCCTGTGCAGGGTTTGCCACTCGGCTGTTTTTCCTTACTCAGGGCTTGGCGTTCCTCTGGCACGTGCTGGAGCAGAGCTGCTTTTCCTCCTTGGTGTTTGCTCTCCGGTATTTGTTCCCTTTGGTGACATCATGTGCCACAAGAGCTCCTCAGGAGTCCTCCAGTGCCCAGTGAACTGTGAAACTGGCTGAAATGGGGCTTTCTAGGGTCTCTGGTTCATAACTGATTGGAGGCCGTGTCAGAGCAGACCTGACCGACGCTTTTCCCAACATGAGGGTGAATGTACCCCAAAATATCTGTCATTAGGGTGAAATAATGATGGGAAGGGGATGAATTTAGCTCCCCACAGGCTGCCTCAGGCTGGAAGATGTCTCTCCCATCTCACAAATGCTTTGTGAGTGCAGCTGGTCTGGAAAAGCCGAGCTCCTTGGACAGCACATATTTACACGTCCAGGTGTTGTGTTCGCTGTCTTGTCCTGGCCTGTAAAGCCTTAAAACAAGGTAAAATCTCTTTTCTCTTGCTATGCTAATCCTCTGCTCTCCTACCACACTCTGCTGCAGGCAGGAGATGTGGCAGGAGGCTCAGCTCCATCGTGGAGCGTCCGTAGAGCATGTTTTCCAAGGATTTGTTGCTGTGTTTTTCTGTTTTGTCCCTCTAGTGAATGTTTGTGGTGAAAAACATCTCTACTGCTCGTTCCTCTTCAGTCCACGTTAATATTCATCCTGTTGCCTTGTTGCAAGCAACCCCAGCAATTCCTTGCCTCTCTGTGACTTTGCTTCTACTGTGGAGCATTCCTTTACTTTGCAAACATTTTTTTTTTTATGTTTTTTGTTTGAGGAGAGGGAAGGTTGAAATAAAGATAGTCACGGTGCTCACCTTCCCTTCTGGCTTAGGGAGATTTTGTTGTGGTTTAAAAACACAGGCAGAAAGTCCTTCTGTGAACATCAGATTGGTGGAATATTAAGAACTACTTGAAATAATTAAGGGATGTTCTCTATCAGTGAGAGGTTGTGGCAAAACTGAATGAATTGGAAAATTGACCATGGTTGTGTTTCCTCAAATATGTGCAATGGCAGGTTCACTGTAAGTTTTTTAGCAAATTCACTTTAGTCTGGTAGGAAAATTGGCTCACAGCCACTGCTGACTCTGGGCGATGATTCATGAAAATTTCTTCACCAATGGAGTAGTCAGGCACTGGAACAGGCTGCTCAGGGAGGTGGTGTAATCACCAACCAGGGAAGTGTTCAAAAGGCTTGTGGAGGTGGCCCTTGGGGGTTTGGTAGCTCTGAACAAGGTGGTGTTGGGTTAATGGTTGGACTCAATGATCTTAGAAATCTTTTCCATCATTATTCTGTGATCTGTTGATTAGATTTACACTGGAGATAACTGACTTTGATCCTCTCCCATGGTCTTGGTAGGAAACCTGAAATGGAGATAGCAAGTGGTTTTCTGTCTCTTGATGAATCACAGCCAAAGGTAGGAGTAGATCCTTTATTTCCCACTGGGCACTGTGTCCTCACCAGACCATGCTGCTTCTCATTTATCCTTCTGCAAGGTTTATTTATAATGTGACTGGTAGTAAACACTGGTGGAGGTGAGAGCATATTCTGATTGTGTGTGTGTTGAATGTCAATATTTCTTCTTGGAGAAGTGAAAACGAGGTATGTTTGTTGATGGGGGAGCGGGATCCTGGGATTTAGGAATCTATTACTTTATTAATTCACCCATTTCGCCCTGCATCTTCCTCCCCTAAGCAATTGCAGCTCTGTCTATCAAGATGCTCCTGAGGACTCAGAATTTGTTGCCATCCTCAGATGCATTTTTCATTATTCTGTTGAAATCCAATATAAATTTATAAATGCCATTTCTAATTTTGTTAAGCTGACCTAGTGTGGTGCAGTTGGTCTCTGTCCATTCATGCGTGCACATCTTTTATAATTAATAAGTTGCTCTAATGTCAGAGTAGCAAACTAGACACCAGTTCCCTCTTTCCTGTGTTCCCCCTCCCCTGTTTTTTTATTACAGCAAATAGACATTAATATTCATCTTCTGTAACCAGTGAAAAGTCGGATGAAACCTGGATTTTGAGCTGACTGGAAATTTAATTTTGCTGTTCACTGAAATATGTAATACTTCTGTGTTTGTCTAGCATATAGATAGATTAAGACTGTTCTACATGCAACATTCACAAAAAATAGACAGCATGGCACGAAACAGCAAATAGAAGAAGGCAATACAGGTAAAAAATAGAAAGAAAACCCTTGAGGTAGAAGCAACAGAGTTTTGGAGCATTTTTACTCAGGCAGTTCAGGGTTTGAAGCTGTCTAGATCATCTTCTGCAGGAGCCAGAAGAAATGTTTCACTGTTGTATTAATGTCAGTTTAAAAAATAGGAAGGGTGACATCACATCTTGATCAAAATGAGCTCAGAGTGACCTGGCACCAAGTCATGAAAGCACTGCCATGATATGGCCTGGGGCAGCAGAAAGCATTACACACAGCTTAGTGCCCAAAAGATCTTTGGCCTCCCAAATACTCAGGAGGTTCTTTTTCTCTTGATCTGAACTCCTGAGTATCAGGGAAGCCTGATTGCTTCTCCAGCAGTAAAGACATTTGGGTCCTGAGGGCTGGCCTTGCTTGTGCCATCACTCTGTCATTTATCACCCTCAGCTGCTGCTTTGGGGAACCAAACTGTCTCAGGGTGTGCTGCCTCGTGCTTTGAGGGTGGAAGGCATCCATCCTCCCATGGCATCTGTGATCCTTTTGATTGAAGCCTTTTTCTAGCAGGTAGTTTTGCTCTCAAGAAGTTTACGTACCTCAAAGCAGGGGGGAGCAGGAGGGTCTATGAATCTGAGATTCCCAAGGTAAACAAAACATATCCAGCCCTTCTTCTTGGCATTTGCCTAAGGCCAGCCTGTCTCTGGTGCCACGTAGCAGGATTTGAAGCCTGTCTTCTGTTCTCTTGTGAGAAGATGTGCAGGCAGGTAGATGTGGAAGGAGAGTTTGTTTATTGAAGTGGCAACTGGGACTGACATGAAAGGGGAACAGCAAGCTTCCAGATTGCTTTCCTTGCCTCTGTTCTTCGTGTCTGATGTGCAGACATTGGTGCAACGTGAAATGTGTGCAGACAACTTGCATCCATCCCTTCCCATCTCTGTTGTTTGTGGTTTCCTTCTCCTTTATGTTTTGTGTCAGTTCATCAGATCTGAAGCCCTCTGACATCAACAGGAGGTCCTGGGTGGAGGCATCCAGAGCTTGGTGGGGCTTGGTGGTGCCTTTTGATGGGCAGGAAAGGGTCTGTTCAACCTGATGGGAGCTGCTATAGCTGCAAATCTTGGGGATGACTGAGTGATGAAAGAAGGGTTAGACAGAACTCTTCCTGTTGGCTTTGCGTGGTGTTGCTGAGCTGGATGAAAAATGAGACTGAGCAAAGGCTGCAATCAGATGTGCTGAGAACAGCCAGAGCTCTTGGTGTCATTGCAATTAGAGGCACAGTGAACCAGCTGTCTCTGTTTGTGGCTCGGTGTATATCTCCATAAAATGTCATGGGTGTCTTATCTCGCTGTCTCTGACTTCACAGCCTGTCCTGATCCTATCTCTTCCCGGGACAAAATGCTCTGCTCCTGGAGACATCTACAGTGGCAGCAGGGAAGAGAAATCAAATCCATTGGGAAGCGAGCAGGTGCTTTCCTCAAATAAGGACTTTGATGAGGAAGAACGCAAAAAGGGAATTTTTGTCATTATTTCTTCACAAATCTCGAGAAGAGCAGGAACAGCTCATTTCTGAGATGATCTCTGCTGGTTTTCCTTTGCATCTACTCCACGATGCCTCCGGGCCGTGGGCGTTCGCTTTGCTCTGTCGTGCACATCAGTGGAGGAGGGGAGACAAGAGCATGGTTCAAGGGATTGAGTCAGGCTGTTCACAGTCATCGGTGATCTCACACCACTCAAGCACCACAGAAGTGTCTCTAGAAGCTTCTGGAAGCCTGTTTAATTTGTACAAGATTATTGATAGGATGCCCTGGGGGTTTTGTTGTTGTTGTTTTTTGTTGTCGTATTTTGTGTCTTGTCAACCTAGGCTAGACAGTGAGGTCCTCAGGCTGTGGGGACAGGGATGACTTCATTCTCCAAGGACCTTCCATCAGCTTTAGAATTCAGTTGGGAAGCAGAGTGTGAGGAAATATCTGTACTGCAGGCTGGACATTGCTCCTGACCACCCTCCTGCCAGGCATTTCTGCAGCTCCTGAGCACTGCTCTCCTCCCCTTGCCTGCCCAAAGCCACCCAGGGACATGACGTTAATATTACAAACTACACTAAAGATCCAGAAGGGAATAAATTACCTCAAAGGCCCAGGGTGAGAAAGAAGAAAATCATCCCCTCCAGCTACTCTGATTGACCTCTGACAGTTGTGTTACAAGGCACTTGGGGATTTGTGCAATGACACCAACTCAAAGCTAAAACCATTGAGTAAAAACCCAACAAAACAAAACAAGGTGATTCAACAGCACAGCTTGTTCATAAGTTCAGGCTCTGTGAGAAAGAGGAAAGACATTTCTCCAGGTAAATTCCAAGTTTATTGAGTTTTGGTTTTAATAATTGAGAAAAACCCTAAGGAAAGAAGCTGAAAAGCAGCACATCTATGACACAAATGACAGAGTCAGCCCTAAGCAGAAGGCTTTGCAAATATGCCCTCTGATCTCATGACTCCAAAAAACTTTCATATTAACCAAGCTAGTCCTGGCTGAAGATGTCCCTGCTCATTGCAGGAGGGTTGTTCTAGATGACCTTTAAAAGGTCCCTTCCAACCCAAATTATTGTATGAGCCTCTGGTACTCTGCCAGCAGGAGAGCTCTGCATCTGTGTCAGTTTTACAGGCAGGGAAGTGGAGGCAGCTGTATGGAAAGCAAGGAAATGCTGAGTATTCTTCCTTGTGGTTCCTGTGTAAACAAATCTCCCAGTGAGAAATGAAAGGAGGTCAATCTGTTTAGTTCATCTGAGGGGATATTAAAAGGCAGAAGAGAAATCAAACAGCAAAGTTCAAGAGTTGGGAAGACACAGCTCTCCCAATGGAGTGGCTGGGGATGGTCCTTCATTAACTGGAGCCTCAGGGAGGCTCTTATGGAAAGAGTGAGCTGGGCTGACCAGAGGCTGTAGGGGTTGGTGTGTAAAGGTGATTTATGTGAAATTATCTGCAAGCTCTTTATGAAGGTCAGGCTGGTTGGTCAAAGGATTTTATCTGGGTGAAAATTCTCAGAGAAATGTGTCTCAGGTGGGTCATCCAGAAGTGGAGATGTCATCATCATTAATGAGTTCTGAAGCCCCCAGTGAAGGCACTTCTCCATCAGCAAGGGAGGGGTAGAGCTGGGAATAGAGGACCTGGACAGGACAGTGGGCTGGGGCTGTGTGAACCCAGTTCAGTTCAAGAAGGTCAAGTGCAAGTTCCTACACCTGGGTCAGGACAATCCCAAACACAAGCAGAGGCTGGGCAGAGAATGGAATGACAGCAGCCCTGAGGAGAAGGACTTGGAGGTGTTGGTGGATGAGAAGCTCAACGTGACCCAGCAATGGTGCTCTGGCAGCCCAGAAAGCCAACCCTGGCCTGGGCTGCATCAAAAGCAGGGTGGGCAGCAGGGGAGGGAGGGGATTCTGCCCCCCTGGTCTGCTCTGGTGAGACCCCACCTGGAGCTCTGGGGCCCCCAACATAAGAAGGATGTGGAGCTGCCTCAGTGAGTCCAGAGGAGGCCACAAAGAGGATCAGAGAGCTGGAGCCCCTCTGCTCTGGAGCCAGGCTGAGAGAGCTGGGGCTGTTCACCTGGAGAAGAGAAGGCTCCAGGGAGACCTCAGAGCCCTTCCAGAGCCTACAGGGGCTCCAGGAGAGCTGGAGAGGGACTTGGGACAAAGGATGGAGTGACAAGACAAGGAGTAATGGCTTCAAACTGAAAGAGAGCTGGGTTAGATTTAATATTAGGAGGAAATTCTGTATTCAGAGGGTAGTGAGGCCCTGGCACAGGTTTTTCAGAGCCCCATCCCTGGAAATGTCCACAGCCGGGCTGGATTGGGCTTGGAGCCACTCCTCTGAGTTTGGTGGGATGGGTGAACTTGCTGAGGATGCACTGCTCCATCATTCAGGTCATCAGTGAAGAGGTTAAACAGGACTGGACCCAGTTTTGAGTGCTTTTATCACCTCCAGGTGCAAGAAGACCTTTCTCCATGTTGCCTGTTCCCAGAGGTGCTCTATCCTTCCTCATAGGCTCTCCCAATGTCTCAGTTCATCTTTCCAGCTTTGGTTTATCTATTCCCTTGTCTTGCCCAAAAGGAATGAAAAGAGCTTTTTCCTCCCTGTCTCTTTGCAGCAGCCTTGCAGAATTGAAGGATTAAGTCTTCCCATCAATCTTCACTTCTGTAGGAAAAGCAACCCCATTTACTCAGTCTTTCCTATCAGGTTATGTTTTCTTGACCTGTTGTCATTCTCCGAGTTCCCTCCAGACTCCCTTCAGTCTCTGCCAAAAATCCTTGCTGGAGCTTGTTGCTCACAGCTGAGGATCCACAGAGTGGGGTCAAGCAAGAGGTTTGCTTCCCTTGTTGAGAAGATGGTAATCCTATTTACACAGCCTGTGACGATGCCTGCCACTGTTACAGGAAATGTCACTGCAGATCCGTGGCCAGCTGGAAGTCTGTGGCATCCATCCACCCCTCTCTGCAGCAGTGCCCAGCAGCTCCCCATCCTCTGCTGGTGCTCTTCTTTGCTCTTTCTAAATTCAGGCCCCTGCAGTTGACCTGGATTATGAGTTCTTATTTTATTTTCTTTGTTGAGCATTACTTCTGGTTTGTTAAGATTGTTCTGGAGGCTGGAGCTGTCACCTAACTCCCCTGCTGGGTGCTGTGTGTGCGTTTGGTGAGGATAATTCCTGTTCCATCACCCAGCTCACTGCTCAAAATACACGTGGAGAGAGCAGAGCTTGGTGGACACCACACAGATTGTTCCTTGGTTACGGCAACAGCCCACTGGGAGTGTTTAATGGTGAAAGAGAGTAGGTTTAGATTAGGTATTAGAAAGAAATTCCTCACAGTGAGGGAGCTGAGGCCCTGGCACAGGTTGCCCAGAGAAGCTGTGGCTGCCCCATCCCTGGAATTGTTCAAGGCCAGGTTGGATGAGGCTTTGAGCAACCTGGGCCAGTGGAAGGTGTCCCTGCCCATGGGAGAGGGTTGGAACTAGAGGATTTTTAGGGCCCTTCCAATAGAAACCGTTCTGTGATTCTATGATTTTTCTAATTTAAAAAAAAAAAAAAAATTGCTGTACCTCCTATCAATTTCTTTGCCCATGCAAACATGAGAGAAGAACAGGCACCCACAGCCTGCTAACTTCTATAAAGAGTGGAAGCTTGGTTTGGTATGACTTCTTGCCAGCTGCATGGTGGCTGTCGTTCTGCTTTTCACCATCACACACTTTCAGTGGCTTTATTCCACTGTTTGTACAGGAAATGTGAAAAAACCTGGTGGGTTTGCAGTTTTCTTACTCTTTTCTCCACCTGTTTATTAAATAGGCACAGTGAGGGTCCTCCAGTCTGCCAAGAGGGCCGTGAATGGCTCTGATGCTGTTTCAGGCATCACAGGAGGAAAACTGCAGAATCTCAGAGGTAGGAAAGAACATCTGAAGGTCGTCTTGTCCAACTCCCTCCTGAGAGGAGGGTCACCTGGAGCAGGTTTCTCAGGCACATGATCAGTCAGAGCTGATGGGGATGGGAACCCCATCAAAAAAACAAAACAAACCCACAAAATAAGCAAAAAAGCCACTCCAACCCCAAAACAAGCAGGTTTTTTTTTTCTTTTTTGAAGTGGAATTTCCCGTATTTCAATCCCTCTTGCCTCCCGTTCTTGTCACCACCAGGAAGAGTCTGGCTCCATTCTGTTTGCTTCTTTCCATCAGATATTGGGATACCTTAGTACCACCACATCCTTCTCTTCTCCAGGGTGAAGAGCCCCAGCCTCTCCTCATACAGGGGGTGCTCCCATCCCTTAACCATATTTATGTCCCTCAGTGGATTCACTCCAATATTTCCATGTCTCTCCTCCTTTCCCACTTTTTTTCCAGTATTATCTGGAAAGAAATGTTCCAGCTCATGTCTGTCTCAGCCAATCTCAACTTTAAATATAAATAAATTGTCTAAAGTGCTGTTGTGATTTAATCCCAGCTGGCAGATAAATTCCACACAGCCACTCCCTCACCATCCCCAGCAGGTTGGTGGAAAAAAATGAAGTGGATGAGTAAAAGTGAGACAGCTCATGGGTTGAGATAAGAACAGTTTAATTTTGAGATGTAATAGTATAACAATAGTAATAATAACAATAATAGTAATAATAATAAACCTGTTTCTTCCATGGTGAAATCTCACCTTTCATCCCCACCACTAATGCTGCCTACCCAAGTGTCTCTAAATGGAGACTGATGGGTGTAGAGCTCCTAAATAATTTTGCCTGCACGGATTTCTTTGCCAATATCTTTCCCAGTCCAAGAGATATGGACCAACTCTTCCCTTGAGATTCTACATCCTACTATTCTAGTCATGGCATGATTGGCTTGTACAGGATATAAAAAGCAAGAAGTACTTGATTTCATTAAAATACAAATTCATGCTCCTTTTAGTCTGGCTTGGATGTGGTTATTCTTTTATTTGTATTTCAGGTGATGAGGATAAAGCTGTGATAAAATGATTTTTTCTTCTTTCGTATTCTTTTTTTTTTTTTTCTGTGTCTAGTGTGTTAGGAGATTCTTGTTCCAATTTGTACAAACTGCCTTCACAGTAAATTGGACAAGTTTCCCTGAGGAGCAGTAGACAAAAGACTTGGGAAGTGCCATGGGGATGGGGAGGGAAATGCTTTTATTGCCAATCAAATTAAAGGCATTTAGATCTGCTCTTAAATTTTCCTGTAAATATATTGCTGTGGGGTAAGAATTTGGCTCCAGAGCTGTGTGACTATGGGATATTTCAATAGCTTGGTAGGATGGGGTGGGAGGTGGCTGCTGCTAAAAGGGTTGGTTAAGCTACAACAAAATATTTCATTTTCAATTCTTTCTATTTTTCCTCCCTTACAAGGAGAAAAAAACTTTAAAATGGAAACACGTCCTGAAAATGATAAATCAACATCAAACACTTGGAGTGCTCTAAAAACCCCCCGTTCTCTCCCCCTTTCAAACCACCCTGTTGGAGAAAAAATAGACACATTCACTGTTTGCCAAAACAACACTTGCCCAGTTGTAATCAAACAACACTTGCCCAGTTGTAATCAAGGCATTTTACAACAGGGTGTAGACTTTCACTCCATGTTTTTTGTCTGTGGCCTTGGGGAAGTCATGGCAAGAAACATTTCCACTTGCTTATCTCTAAAGAGAGAGGGTGGGTCAGGAAAAATCTCTGTACAGAGGCTGTTTTCAAGCTGTCCCAAATCCCTGCAGTGGTCTTAAACTGTGGGAGATAAAGAAAATAATTCCTTATCTCTGCCCAAAGACATTCTCATTACCATCTTCCATATTTTCCCAGGTAAGTTTTGCTGGAGCTCAGGTTGCATTTTGTGGTGAAGGTTGTGTTGGTAGTTCTGAGCTCACCTGAGACCTGGGAGAGCTGAGGTTTGTTCCCAAGCCCATCACAGACTCCCCAGCTGAATCTTCAGCTGAATCCTGTGAGTTTTTTAGTGGTTGTGACCAAAACTTTCCACCGGGACACCACAGAATCACAGAATGGTTTGGATAGGAAGGGACATTAAAGATCCTCTTGTTCCAGCCCCCTTTAGAGCTTCCATTAGAACAGGGTGCTCCAAGCCCCATCCAACCTTGCCTTGAACACTCCCAGGGATGGGAGAGCCACAATTTACCAGGAAAACCTGTTCCAGGGCCTCACCACCCTCTGAATATAGAATTTCTTCCAAATACCCAATGTAAACCAACTCTCTTTCAGTTCAAAGCCATTACTCTTTGTCCTATCACTCCATGCCCTACTAAAAAGTCCCTCTCCACCTCTCTTGCAGACCCTCATGAGCTACTGGAAGTGCTCTAAGGTCTCCTGGGATAAAGTACAATTGTAGGGTGTATTTCCATGGAGCTCATGGCTTTGCAGTTTTACAAGGTTGACAAGATGGATTCTTTTGCTGTTGAGTGTCTTGATTTACGGGTTTGCTGCTTGGTTCCTCTTGTTTGCTCCATTTTCTGTCTCCTTGAAGCACACTCCAACACACCCCCTCGCCCTCCCTCTGGCTGCTCAGGATCTCCCAGCTTGGCTTCCATGAATTTGGGCTGAAGGCTGTTTCCCTAAAACGAAGGATTTTTGGCCCAGGGGCACCTGCAGCCTGGGATGCCAATTATGTGTGTACGTGGCACACTGAGGCTGGCTGGGGACGCTGCACTCTGGATTTTCTCCACTTTTAATGGATTTAGCTCCCAACCATTGCACTCTCAAGGCAGCTGCACTTCCATCCTCTTTCATGTGTCTGGCCCAATTAAAGGGAGGATGGTGAGGGATTTCTTTTGGTCCTGAAGTTTCGCTGTCTGGTGAATCTCCGCGCTGACTTTTTTTTTTTTTTTTT
>VXAX01003545.1:159180-174352 GCA_013399835.1 Leptocoma aspasia
GTTTTGAAGCTCTGAAAGAAAAAAAGGAGGATGAAGTGCAACGGGTGCCTGAGGCCATCAGGCTGTTCCCAGTACAGTGCAGAACTGGGATTTTCTGGTGCTTTGCTTTCCATGGAGGACAAACCAAAGGAATAGCTGCAAGTGTCAGTATCAGTGCATCCCAAAAAAGACTTTAGCCCTTTCCTGAGATATCTATCAATTAGGACATCATGTGACACTTGGTCACAGAAAGTGGAGGTCATTGTCAGCTGTTTGCCTGTCAGAGGGAAAATGGCTGGTCCAGAACATGTGAAATTTGAATATCCAAGCCCAAAATGAAGCATCACAGCTCGTGTCATCCAGCCTAACACCCAAACATCTTTCTCAGTACAAGAAAGACGTGGACCTGCTGGAGCAGGACCAGAGGAGGCCACAAAACTGATCAGAGAGATGAACCAGCTGTGCTGTGAAGACAGGCTGTACAGTTGGGGTTGTTCAGCCTGCAGAGGAGAAGGCTCTGGGAGTTCCTTAATGTGGCTTTTCAGTACTTAGTAGAAAAAATATAAGGACAGACTTTTTAGCAGCACCTGTAGTGACAGGACAATGGTTTTAAACTAAAAAAAAAAAAATACAGAGTAGTTATAATGAAGGATTTTAGTTTATGGTGAGTAAAACACTGGACCAGGATACCCTGTCACTAGAAACATTTCAGGCCAAGGAGCTCGGACTAGATGACCTTTAAGGGTCCCTGCCAACCCAAACCATTCTGATTCTGCCATCACACCAAAAGTGTTGCTATTCTTGTGAGATTGTAACATTTTTTTGTGGTAGAAATACCAGTCTGGGGTGCTTTTTTAAGATCCTTGGTGTAAGAAAGCAGCAGCTGGGTTTGGTCCTGTATAATTTCCCAGCTCATGCAGCACCTTTATCTCTTCTCTTCCTTTGCTGCCATCATCTCCATGCCTTTGAGCTGAACTGTTTTGATACCAAAGCCCTGGACACTGTTGAAATGCTGGATGATATCTTGGTGAGGCATTTCTGTGGATAAGGAGGTGGGAAGGAGGAAGAAGTGGTCTTCCTCTGACTGCTGCATTTATTGCATCCTGCTGCTGCTACCTCAGGCCTTGCAGATTTGTTTGGTTTTTTTGGTTTTTTTGTTTTTTTTTTTTTTACCAGCAAGGTAAAATAACTCTGGCACCAATATTTCTGCTGGAGGCCCAGGAGCTTATAGCAGCAAACTGTCTCTTTTGAGAGCTTATCAGGACTGTAGTGTGATGGATAGACTCCAGCCAGCTGTGTACTGGTAATGTTCCAGAAGACAGCATCACCTATTTTTTGATCGAGTGCTTAAGTCTTTGCCTTCCAGCTCAGGATCTCAAAGCACTTTGTGAACAGCAAGGAATTAAAAGTTGCCCTTTATCAGTGGAGAAAATAAGACACAGGGAGGTCAAATGACTTGCTTGCCCTCAAAATCATTTGTAGTCCAGAACACCTGGATTTTAGTGCTTTTAATTTTTTTGCAGGTGGGCATCCTGAAGTTTGGAGATTGCCCTCTATCTTTTATTTTCCTTCTCAGTCCTCTTTTTTTCTTAGGCTACTGGGGTTTAACTGACTTTTAACAGGGCTGTGCCTGTCTTTTTTCCTGTTTTTTAGGTTTGAAGTGTAATCCAGCATCCATCACTATCCAGAAAATGTCTTATGGATCCATTGATGGGAGTGGATTTGGGAGCAGGAACCCATTTGGAGGCCCTTCGAGACAAGGCTATCAACCTCTCGGTGAAGTATTGATCCCCTGCTGTAATTTATTCCACCTGACTCCCTGAGGACTGAAGTTTGACTTGCTCAGGTTCACTGTGGCTGCTGTATAAATATCACACCCTCACCAGGGGTCGTTTCTGACACTGATTTTCAAAGGTGAAACCCAAACCTTTTCAGTTTGATTTGTGTGACTGAGGCCTGGCATCTCACCATGCTCAGAATCTGAGGCTGCAACATGGGAGAGCAGCACTAATGAGGGCTTTGGAGGAATTTTGGGGGACCAGAAGGAGAAATTCAGAATATTTTCTGAAGTGTCTTGTGTCTTTTCTCATCTCCCCATCACCTTTACAAGAAGTTTGTCTCAATGGCTGTTCTAAGGCTGGCGGATGGAGGGAATAGATGAAAATATGTACAAAATGCAGTGGGCTGTGCTTTCCCAGAGGATAACTTTGCTGTGGAAGCCGCTTGAATCTGGGAAACATGCTTGGATGTGGCAAACAGGATGAAAAACTCACTCAGGAAATGCTGAAACCTTAAACAGTGGCTTGCAAGTGGCCGTGGATTCTCCCTTTGTGTCATTTTTTAAGCAGAGGCCACTGTAGGGCTGATCTGGGCTTATCTAGTCTGGCTTTGAGCAAGTCTTTTTATCTGGAACATACCCTTCAGTTTGTTCTTGGATCTGGCTTGTTCTTGTAACATGGCAAAGGGCTGTCTTTTCCGTTTTTCACCAGGAGAGAATGTCACTCTACTTGCCTTTGATTTCAACTGGGCCATTCACTAACACAGCCTGATTTGGTGTTTGTGTTTTGGGGGTTGCAAATGTTCTTTGGGAAACATTTTTTTGTTTTGCAAACAGCAGTTCTCCCTGGATGAGAATATATATATATATATTTGTAAAAAAATAGGGGTTTCTCTTGGGTTTCTCTTTTCTTACAAATTTGGGTTTAATTTTGATTTTTTTTTCTTTGAACAGGAAGAAGGTATTGAAGTAAGTACAAGTTGTCTGTTCAGTTGTAAATAGTGATTTTTTAGGCTATTCTGCAAGGCAAAATTAAAGGCACAAAAGCAAGGAAGAATGGGATACTTGGGCACAATCAAAGAACCATAAGAAAAGAGAATTGAAATGTGGAGTAGACAAACGATGAATCTCAGTGCATTGTAGCTTAGATTTATAAAGATGAATATTTATTGTGCTCTATGAAAGAACCTCTGTGGTTAATGCAAATTCACAGAATAACTCAAGACACTTGAAATCTCTAAATATTTGAAGAGATCCCTTATTGTGCCCAGCTTGCCCACGGCTTGGCAGTTGGAGCTGTGATGCTGAAGCCAGCCTTACTGGATGGCAAAGAGGAGCTGGTGTGGAAAATTCAGTTATTTTGAAGCTGCCACGGTGTGTTGGCTGCCCAGCAGAGCCTGTTGATGCTCTGGATTATGGCTTAGACTTGAATGCTGGTTTCTCCTCCAGACCTGCAGACATCCTGTCTGGTGGCATTGCCATGGATACATCTCCAGGGTCCTCCAGTGTGGATTTTACCAGCCAGCCAAAATTGGTTGGTCCCTTAGCTAAGCATCCCTGTGGAAAAGATTCCAAGGGGAGAGACCCGTTTGCATTGGCACCTTGGAGAAGTTTCCTTTCTGTGTGTCTCAGGCAGAGGTGGGTGTGTTCAGCCTTGAGAAAAGAAGGTTTAGGGGAGGCTTTTTCTCCAGCATTTAAAGGGTGGCTACAAATGAGATGAAGACTCTCTTTTCACATGGAAAAGATGTGGGGTGTTGGGTGCAAGTTACTCCTGTGGAGATTATCAGAGACTCAGACAAGAGGAAAAAAATGTTTTGCAATGAGAACAATCAGCCTTTAGAATAATCTCCCCAGGGAAGTGATGGATTCCTGAATGTTGGACAGTTTTAAAGCTCATCTGGCTGGAGTCCTGGGCCATCTTGTCCAGGCTGTGCTTTTGCCAAGAAAGGTTGGATCAGATGATCCTTGAGGTTCCTTCCCAACTTGGCATTCCGTGGTTCTGTTCTATGCTCATCTGAACCTGTGTCCCTTTGCCATGGAAGATGGACACACTGGATGCCTTTTGTCATAGTACCCCCAAATATTGCCATTAATTAAGTGCCAGGAGAGGGTAATGCAGCACTAATTATCTGCCTCCTGCTTTCTGGACAATGGGTGGCTGGTTTGCTAAGAAAAATTGCCTTTTGTATGAGATCATGGAACAAAAGAGCGTGGCCTTCCCGCCAGCATTTGTGTCTGTGCTCTCAGCAGGGACAGACCTCGATGGGAATGTTCTGTGTGTGCTTTAAACCTCTCCCTCTCTTTGTAGATAATAAATAAATAACTAAAACCAGGTATCCCTGCAGGTAAATGTCCAACAGTGGTAATATTCAACATCCAACAGAAAACCCTGAGATACAGCAGCCATAAAGGTGTTGGGGGTGGAGCTGCTTCATCTGTAATACAGAGAGCAAAGAAAAGGGGGCTCAGGTTTAGTTTGGTTTTGTTTAATGAAGGGTGATACTGCCATGGGGGTTTCCTCTGTGCTTAAGCATCTGTTTGCCTTGGCTCTGTTTCTTCCATGCTCCATCCAAATGTGCAGCCAGGATGGGAAAGTTTAATTACTTGACGGTGATCCCCTTGGCTCTGGGCTGATGTGATGATGGATGGGCTCAGAGCTCGTCCTCAGGCCACGTGGAGGTTAACCTTGCTGAGCAGCCTAACTAGAGACATGCACAGGCTCCATCTGCAGAGTTTGGGGGGGATCCTAAGCCAGTATTTTCCACCATTTGGTTTGCCCTGGACACTTTGGTGTCAGAAAACTCTAGTTCAGACTCTGGTTTTGATGGTGGATGTCCAGCATTTCTTGGGGAAAACAAAAACAGGGTTTTTTTTTTTTAAATTATTATTATTTTTTAATATTGGCAAGTTTTAGGAGGGGAGAGAGAGAAGCTCAGCAGAGCTCGGATGTTCTGTGGCCTTAACCAAGGAGCACCCTGGGGTGTGTCACAAGCAGGATCACCAGGATTACCTGGAGTAGAGCATTTTGGGGGTTCAGTTGTCCCACAGCCACAGAGGGACAGCCAGCAGTGGCAGTGGAGGCATAAACCATGTCCCTGCTTTGCAGCTGGGAGTTACAACCTCCTCCAGCAATATCTGCTTTTCATATCCTCATTCTGATCCCCAAAATCATTGTAAACCCTTGTGTTCCCCTGTTCCCTTGTAGGAGCTTCTCCTGGGCATTGGTGTTGCATGGACAAATTAGATAGCAGGTAGTAGAAAGTTACTATTTTGTTGTTTTCTTTTTCTTTTTTTCTTTTTCTTTTTTTCTTTTTCTTTTTCTTTTTCTTTTTCTTTTTCTTTTTCTTTTTCTTTTTCTTTTTCTTTTTCTTTTTCTTTTTCTTTTTCTTTTTCTTTTTCTTTTTCTTTTTCTTTTTCTTTTTCTTTTTCTTTTTCTTTTTCTTTTTCTTTTTCTTTTTCTTTTTCTTTTTCTTTTTCTTTTTCTTTTTCTTTTTCTTTTTCTTTTTCTTTTTCTTTTTCTTTTTCTTTTTCTTTTTCTTTTTCTTTTTCTTTTTCTTTTTCTTTTTCTTTTTCTTTTTCTTTTTCTTTTTCTTTTTCTTTTTCTTTTTCTTTTTCTTTTTCTTTTTCTTTTTCTTTTTCTTTTTCTTTTTCTTTTTCTTTTTCTTTTTCTTTTTCTTTTTCTTTTTCTTTTTCTTTTTCTTTTTCTTTTTCTTTTTCTTTTTCTTTTTCTTTTTCTTTTTCTTTTTCTTTTTCTTTTTCTTTTTCTTTTTCTTTTTCTTTTTCTTTTTCTTTTTCTTTTTCTTTTTCTTTTTCTTTTTCTTTTTCTTTTTCTTTTTCTTTTTCTTTTTCTTTTTCTTTTTCTTTTTCTTTTTCTTTTTCTTTTTCTTTTTCTTTTTCTTTTTCTTTTTCTTTTTCTTTTTCTTTTTCTTTTTCTTTTTTCTTTTTCTTTTTTCTTCTTCTTTCTCTTTTTCTTTCTTTTTTCTTTTTCTTTTAAGTTTAAACCTGAGAAATTGAAAAGATTGACTTCAGAAATATTATTTTTTAAGTAATGTGACGTGTCTAAGATAAACAGAGAGCAAACACTGTGCAGCAGTAGGAATCAAACTCTGGATTCTTACTGTGTGCAGCCTTCACTCTCTACCGTGTTCAACCTACCTTCCCAAAACCAGCTTTTTGTGGGGAAAATGAACAAAACCTGCTTTACACAAGTAGGCATATAGGTCAGGGAATTTAAATAGCTTGGATTAAAATGCCACGAGACAGGAAATTTTTAACACTGCTTTTATTAACCTTACTGTAACCTGGACGTTAAATGCCAGCTCTGAAAAGATAAGGTTAATTTCATATTCCAGCAGTGCATTGCTTCCAGGTGAGCTCTAGGGACTGCTGGGTCACTGCTTAATTTGGCTGTGACTTCATTTAGACCATTGTCCCCTCAGTTTCTCCTGAAGATTTTGTGTGGGACTCTGGCCAGGGTTGTACTCAAGATACATCACACGTGAGTCTTTCTCCTGTTGGATAAGGTTGGTTGTCTAGTCACTGAACAAAATGAGATTGGTCCCTGCAAGTTGTCCTTGGCAGTGTTCTGTGGGTATAAATCACCTAATTATCATTTCAATACTTAGCAATTGTTAAATGATTTTTTCTAACTTTTTTTTTCCTGGAATCAAGTCTATAATTTTCTTTTTTGCCCTCCCATCTCTACCACTCACCTGCCTCTGTGCTGCACCAACGAGCTCTTGGGTGGAAATCTTGTGCCAGTGCTGGCAGCGCTGTCACTGACCTGTCATGGAATTGTTTAGGTGGGAAAAGCCCTCTGAGATCCTCAGGTCCAACCATTAACCCAGCACTGCCAGGTCTACCACTAAACCATGTCCCCAAGTGCCACATCCACGTGTCTGTAGATCCCTGCAGGGATGGTGACTCAGCCACTCCCTGGGCAGCTGTTCCAGGGCTTGACAGCCCTTTCAGTGAAGAGTTTTTCCCAAATATCCGATCTGAACCTCCTCCTCACAGATGAACCACCCTTCTGTCCTCTCCAATGCTATTTTCCTCTTTTTCTAGCAGTTCAGAAAAGTGGTTTGTCTTTAAAAACACACCATGGAGCTCACGGTTGTCCCCAAGTCTGGCAGAGTCTCAGTGCTCCATGGGAGGGAGATGTTCAGATCATTGTGACCCCTGTGGTGGGATGGGGCTGGCAGGATCTCTGTTTTCTGGACAAAACTCACTCAAAAGCTCGGGTCCAAACCAGCACAGTGGCCTGACCACCACATGGCCTCACTGCAGCCCCGGGTCTGGTGTCAAACCGTGGCAAGGAATCCACTGCCAGCTCCACATCTCGGTACTGCCAAGTGCTGAGGCACAGAACAAACTCCTGAGTACACAAGGAGTCCCCCAGGGTTAATTAACACCGAGCAGGTGGTTAATCCTTTTGCTGTGTTGGGCCCTGAGCACTGCTTTGGTTTTGCATTGGCTTCTGAAATTAATTCCAGTACTTGGAATGCTTTGCTGAAGGGACTTTGAAACCCATGGTCATTGCAGTGAAAGGTGTTGTCCAGAGGGAATGGTGGGAGGGCCAGGTCTGGTTGTGGCACTGTCCCAGTGAGGAACACTATCCACAATTGTGCATTTAAATCTCCTCAGGAAAGAGTGCTAGAAAGAGTTAAAAACAGTGAAAGAAAGCAGGAACAAAACTTGTTGAAGTTTTGGGGGGGATTCAAAGCTGCTATGCAGCATTAAGTGTGTTTTTTCAAAGGCTGAAGTCTCAAACTGAAGGGCTGCACCAGATCACATTCAGTAATTTAAACAAACTGTGCTTTTGGGATGGAGTCCTGTCAAGTGTGGAATTACAGAATCATTAAGGTTGAAAAGGCCTCCAAGATCATCAAGTCCAAGCTTTGAAGAAGGAAGGACTGAGGATGTGACCTCCTGTAGCAGCTTTTCTCTGTCAGGCTTTGATGGGTTCTCAAATATTGCTCCAAGGTCACCTCCTGGACTTGTCTCTAATTCAGAAAGCTCTAAACAGTAACGTGTCTTGTCAAATGCTGTGTAAAACATTTCTGAGAGTCTTAATGATTGACTTTGGCTTCTAAGTCTTGGGTGTCATCGTATTGTCTTGAATTTATGGTCCCACAGAAGTTGAGGAGTTGAGTGTCATATTTAATGTCATTAGTAAAGTGCAAGTTAAAGTCTAAGTGCAAACAATACAAAAAAAAATCATAATAAGATGATCTCTCTCACTAGACAACCCCAAAAACGTTTTTGTGGCATCTACAGAATTATTTCATGTTGTTTCTCTGCTGTTGTGCAAAACTTCAAAAAGTTATATATTTATTTTCTTTTTCCATTTCCACTAGATTTAGAGGATCTTCTCTGCCTTGCATCCAGTTCTTGGAGATCTTAGCAATGATTTAATGAATTAATAAGACTAAACTTAAGAAAACATATTAAAGAATAATGAACAACATGTTTTATAGCAAAAGGAATTGCCAGGAGGATTAACTTTCATACACAAATTGACTTTGAAACTGTTTGTTTTGAAAACCTCTGCCCTATCCCTTTTGGCACTTTTAACATTATAATAAATGTTTTGCTATAATTTCAGTATTTCAGGAATTGTAAGTGGTTATCCATTTATATAACTAGCAAAACCAGAACACACCATTGGAATAAATAAATATTTTAATGAAATATGTGAGGGTGAGCTGACAACTTCTTAGCAGGAAAAAACAAGCAACAAAAACAACAAACCAATCCAAAAACCTCTTGGGTAAAAATAAACTTTTTTTTTTTTTTTACCAATTTTATTTGCTAGTCTTGGTTATCCAAAGCAATTTTAATGCAAACATGTAAAACCCACGCTGGCGGTCCCAGTCTTTAACAGAAAATCAGAAATCAAAGACACTCACCTTTCCTTAGGCATTTCAGCTGGAAATGCATTTAAATATCAGAACAGCTCAGAACAGCTTGCTTCATTTTCCACTCAATTACAGTGGAATTAGAAGCAGTTGAAGAAGATCCTCTGCCCATAGCTGGCTCGTTGTGTGGGTAGAGGTGTCCTGGTAGGGAAAGGAACACAGAATGAATGTTGCTGGTGGAAACTGTCCCGTGGAAAGTGTCCCTGCCCATTGTAGAGCTGTGGAACCAGATGTTTTTTAAGGTCCTTTCCAATCCAGGCCATTCTGTGGTTCTGTAATTCCATGAATGTGCTTGTGGTCCCTTTACTCTCCCAATGTGTGCCCAGACCTGGGGCTGCCCTGCTGGGATGTCTTTCCACATGGGTGTATTTTCCTAAAGGAGAAGAGCCTGCCCTGTGCTTTACTTTCAGATCCTGAAATGAATTTAGCTCAATTTTTTTTTTTTTTCTTTTTTTTTTTTTTCCTTCTGGCTGGACTTTCAAAAGCTTTTCTTTGTCTTGGAGGCAGAGGAAAGAAAAGTTTTATTAACAAAATAAAACTCAACTACTGCCTCACTCAAACTTTGTACCAGCTCTTGTTTAAGCTGTTCAGACCTGGACAAGACATCAGTGGTTTTAAACTGAAAGAGGGAAGGTTTCCATGAGATATGAGGAAGAAATCCTTCCCCGTGAGGGTGGTGAGGCCCTGGCACAGGTTGCCCAGAGAAGCTGTGGATGTCCCATCCCTGGAAGTGTCCAAGGCCAGGTTGGATGGGGCCTGGAGCACGTGGGATAGTGGAAGGTGTCCCTGCCCATGGCAGGGGTGGAACTGGATGATCTTTAAGGTCCCTTCCAACCCAAACCATTCTGTGTTTCTGGGATTCTCTGATTGATGATTCCAAGATTCTTTAATTCTGTAGATCGAATCCAATTGTGGTTTTTGAAACTTCCTCAGTTTCTTGAGAGTACTTCTCTGGTTAGGAGAGCAGAGTGCTTCTCCAACAAGCCATAAGGGAGTGCTTGGCTCTATTATGAAATTCCTGCAAGTGCTACAAGGCTTCCTCAACATTTTCTACACCATTGGGCTTCCACCCTGTGCTTTGCATCCTGTTCTTTCCATCCTGGCAATGTCCAGTGCTTGGATAAGATCTGAAACCTGCTTTTCTTCATCTGTGCCTGCAAAAAAGTCCACCTGAAACAAGACACAGCTGAAATTGAGCAGTAGGATTGCTGCATGACCTTGGATGAACATCTGTCCATGTTTGCTGGATGGGGATCCATGGGAAATAGGATGAGGTTGGAGCAGCCCTTCTGCAGCTGTTTGCTTTTCCATCAGAGCTGTCTCCACGTGCACATCCCAGTGCTCCCCAGTGTCCTGCTGCGCCAGGCAGATGTGCTGCCAGGATGGTTTCATGCTGAAATCAGGGGTAGAGCAGATCAGAGCTCATTCCAGGTTTGCTGGAATATTTCCAGTGTCTGGGGTGGTGGCTGCATCCCAGTTTGGTTCATCGAGCTGTCTCCCCAGGGAGGAAGCAGAATCAGCATCCAGGCAGGCTAAATACTCCAGCCAGCATTTTTCCTGAGGTTCTGCAACTCCTTTCCTGCAATATGAATGGAAGAAATCCCAAACTTCACTGGCAAAGGTGGTGTCTAGGAACAGACTGTCATTTCTAACACAGCTTTATCCACTCCATGTGGTATTTCCTTCTTGGGAAGGTGCTGACACTTTTTATTGCCCTTAGAGCTGCTAAAAGGTCTTTTTTTCCTATTGCTTTTTTGGCTTTTTTTATTAATGTGCTCATCAGGAAACCAAATGAGGTTGAAATTGAATTCAGCCTGGTCTGTCCTGGTTTGGATATCCATGTACAGTGATGCTCTGTGTCTTAGTTCGAAAAGACAGGAGTCTGTTAAGGACGGCAAGGGCCTCCTGTGTAATGGAAAAGGTAAACTTCCTCTCTCCGAATTACCACAATTTTGAAATTAAAAGGCTCTTAGGCAAAGATATGGGGATAGGAATAACAGTTCTTTATTAGAAAAAAAAAACTGAAGAAAAAGAAAATGTAATTAGTACAAACAAAACTACTGATAGAGTCAGAAACCTGACACCCTGAGGAGTCAGGGTGTTGGTAACAGTCTAATTAAATGTGGCTGCTCCTCCTGAAGTGGCAGAGGAAATGCTGTTGAAGTGATGATTCTGTAGAAAGCTGTAGTTTTCTCTGAAGGATAGAGTAGATGGGCCTGGTCTTCTTCTGGGAATCCAGCAGAGAAGAGGCTGCTCCTCTGGGAATCTAGCGAAGAGCTGTTGTAGTGTCCCAGAAAATGCTGATTTTATGCAGGTAGAGATGCTTGGCTCCTCCCTCTGGGCAGAGCATTTCAAAATGGGATGATGTAATTTTATCAGTCATGCAGTGAGTCATTCAATGGCCCATTAACAGAAGATACCTCCCCAGATGGAGAGATTGTTCTTGGAAGAGATAAGAAAACTGCCCAACTAACAAAAGGTACCTGCCCTTCCTCCAACAGATGGCAACTAGAATATGTGCCTATCTTGCAAGCCAGGACACTCTGTCTCCTCCACTATTGCTGTAGTAACCCCAGTAAATTTTGGAGTGGACATTCCTGGGCATTGGAAGAAGAGGTACAAATTCCTTCTGGCAGGAATTTGCTTTGTCCCAAGCATTCCCCAAGTGTGAATCAGACACTGGCACAGCTCAGATTCTTAGCCCAGGTGAGACTGTGCTACCTCACCCTGGTCTTTGGCTGCAAACCAAACTTGATATTAACTGAATTGCTCCAGAATTAATTTTTTGGTTCTTTGCTGCTGCAGAATTTCCACTTGGGGTTTTGGCTGTGAAAGGAAACTAAAACCAAAAGTCTAAAACCTGGGATAAAGTTTAGGAAGGAGAAATGTCTCTGTTGCCTGTGCTGTTGTGATGTGGACAATGGGTGCTGCAGGACACGCTGAGTGGGATGGAACTCTGCATGTTTAAGATGTTAATATATTATTTGTATTAACAATATTAATATTTAAAGTAATAATAGACAAATTAACAAAATCTCTGTGCATGAATGCTTGTAGCCTACCAAGTCTCTGATGTTTTGGAGAGCACATCCATGTCTTGGTCCCTCTGTCACTACTCCATAATGTGGCCCGGTGCAAATCTCTTAACTTCCCTTTTTTCTTGTTTTCTTCCCCTCCTATACTTAGTATAATCCAATTAATTAAATTCTTGAGGATGTAGAATTTCTTAATTGATTAGAAATAAAAGAATTTAGCATCCTCTGTGTGTGGGTGAAAATTCCTTTTTCTCTTTGAAAATGCAAGTGGAGTTTTTATGGCTTACCTTCTGCCAGGAAAATGGGGATGGAGATTGGTAGAGATACTGAAAAAAGACATGTATTTTGGTTTGGGACAAATTTGGAAGAGAACTTTCAAAGGGATGATTTTTTAGAGGGCAAAATTTAGTGGCCTTTCCCTTCACTTGTTCGGGAGAGAAAGATTTCTTTTGAGAAAAGCGGAAAAAAAAAGTTTATTTAATAAGCATTCATAAGCGTAAAAAAATAATAATATTAAACAATAAAACCTTTTGCTGTTCTGAAGAGATGGCAAATTCAGAAAGTCTTTTTGTTTGTTGGAGAGAGAGAGAGTTCTTTTCATGGGTGTAAAACAAAGGAGAGCTCGCTTCTTTTCCTCCCCCCTCGCTTTCAGAACCAGCCTTAAAGGTGCAGAACTTAATATCCAGCATAAACAGAAGAGAAGAGTGAGGATACAAGCATCATAAAGTCACCCTAGGGCAACACAGCTGTGGATTTCTGCTCTGCAGCCCTACTCTAAGGATGTATTTATTTGCAGAACACACACAAATCTCACTTCTGTACATAATGGAGGGGTAGACACTGCTGACCCAAATATGTATGACACAAACAGAATTTGAGTGGAGACGGAAAAAAAAAATTAAAAAAAAGAAAAAAAAAAAAAAAAGGAATAAAGCTTTTATCCATGCTGTCAGTCCAAAAAAAATATTTTTGAATATCACTTTTTCTGTCAGGTGATGTTGGCTTGGAGACTGACACTGGCAGCCAGAAGTGGGCAGGGATTAAAGATCAGCAGTGGGGAAGAACTCGACAGATGTAAGCAGGTAGATTGGGGATTAGGGTGAATTAGTGTGGATGGAAAGAGTTTAGGAGCAAGGAGGGATTTTTAAAATTGGATGTTAGGATGTATGCATTGCAGATCTTCCCTGAATTTCTCTGTTAGACTCAGATATTAATGGTTGGGATTTATGGGCACGTTCAGTGGCTGTTGGTGGTGGTGCTGCTGCAGTGGTTGGGCGGAAGAAGCAGCTTAAAGAGGTTCTGAGATGTACAAGTGGTTGTGTAGGTGTTTGTAAAACCAGTTTCCCATTATTTCCTGATCCCAAGCTGGAAACACATTTTGGGGATATCTCTGTGTTTCTCACCTTTTTTTCTGGCTGCTGAGGGCTGCAATCGGACAATGATACTATTATTTTTTCTATATGTACACGTCCTAAGTATGTTAAAAATTCTTTAATCCCTTCTAAAGCCAATATTTTTAGTGAAAATCAAGTTGAAATTAAATCAATCAAGTGGAAATCAAACTTGAATCGGTAGGCAGGTGATTCTTGGGAGATACAGTACCAGGATTAAAATAGTCCCAGTAGGCTTTTTTACAGTTTATGTCCTGTTTTCAGAATCTCTTTAAGATCAGACCTCACAGGTACCTGATGATGCAGCTGTGGGTGTGGGAGTGGATAGTCCAAGGTACCCTTTCTGCTGTGGAAGGTTTTTAAGTATCTCTTGAAATTTCAACCAATGTGTTTGCTTGGGGTTTTTTTGTTTGGTTTTTTTTGTTTTTGTTTTTGTTTTTGTTTTTGTTTTGTTTTGTTTTGTTTTGTTTTGTTTTGTTTTTTTGTTTTTTGTTTTTTTACAGCCAGTCAAACCTGATTGCTCCTAACTCCCTCAGTGCCCAGCAATGTGTTAAAGTAGAATTTTCCCATGGATATTTCTGTGTGTTTGGCCATTCCTTGCTTTGTAATCTTCACCCAGATAATTTGGGAGTGATTTTCAGAGAGACAAAGAACATTCCATACGTGTGAATGTGTAGAGCATTATTTGGTTAGGTGGGGAATTTTATTTTATTTTATTTTTCTCTAAATGTTTTTCTCAGGTCCTTAGTGGAGAGCAGAAGAATGAAGAGCTGATTACAGCCATGCTGCATAAAATACATAAAATACATAAAATACAATGTTCTCTATTCCTGCTCCTCTCCTAACAGAGATACAGAAATGGAAACAGGGATACAGCTGGCAAAGTAGAGGGACAAAGTTATGTAAAGAAGGTTTTTTTGAAGTCATAAATCCACCTGAATATTTTTAAAGTCATAAATCCATCTTTTGGGGCTGGGAATAGCACTTGACTTGAACTTGGCATGTAAAACAGGACTGTTGCATATGAAGCTGTGTGGAAGCAAGACCACTGGGAACCATCTGATTCTTCCCTAAAAAAAGAGGTTTTGAAGGGAAAAACCAGTCCTGGGAGTCTGGAAATTTCAGACCTCCTCTACTTTTCCACCTGTGTGGAGGCAAAGTGATGGGCTGAGCAAAGTAAGATTTCTGTATCACTTTCTCCCACTCGTTCCTCTGAGTTCTTTTTTATTATTATTTTCACTTCTGCAAAGTGGTGTAAAGCAGAGATTTAGAAAGAGGGTTTGCTGTAAAATACTGTTTGCAAAGAACTTGGGTTTATGACAAAATGCAGCAAAAAACCACCCTTTATTGCCATCCTGTAGTAGTCATGGTTTTTTCCGATTTATTTCAGGTACTGCAGGAGTTAAGCAGGTGGGGAAAGACGAGATGTCAGCTGATTTTCCTTTTCCAGCCAGACTGTAGCCAGATGGCTGGGACTTTGAACAATGCCCAGATAATTCCAAGCCAGGATCTAACAACAATAAAATCACTAAAAATATACAGGATGTGCATACCTGGGGGGAACGGATGTGCAGTGTGTGTGTCTGTGTTTTTTGAAATGCAATTTGGAGGTTTCAGTCATATTGTCATTTCCTACCCCTCCTTTTATCGTCTTACTGCTCAACCAAAGTGCTCTCCATTCATACTTTTAAATTTTGGATTTGTTAACACAATTGCAGTATTTTCAGTGATTTTTCAATTTTTTTTTTCTTCTCCATTAGTGAAGAAGAAACCAGGCCATATTTACATCCTGACAGGGAGAAAAAGTTCATTTTTATGTACAATAAGAAAATAGCCACAAAACTCTGTAGCAAACAAGAGCTTCTTTTTGGGAGATTTAAATTCCTGGAGATCAGAGAGGTTGGGCCACTTTGTATTTGGGCACCCTCTGCTCCCACAAGATAAGGGATGTTAATTGACTTGTTAGTGTGTTATGTCAATGCTTCTTTTTCCCTCCATATGCTCAGATTTGACTTGGTAAGAATCTGGCTGATTTATTTTATATTTAATTTAATTTAATTTTATCCTTTTTTT
>VXAX01003545.1:174525-201459 GCA_013399835.1 Leptocoma aspasia
TTTTTATTTTTATTGCTGTGTTTTACTTCTTCCAGGCATGTCTGAGACGTCCTCAGAACTGAGAGAGAGGGGGTGAGGACAAGGCCAGCATTTCAGCATCACCCTAGACAGTGGCAGTGCCTGTCTGCAGTAGAAAGCCTCAGAAAACCCCTGGAAGCATCTCTCCTCCTTGGCGTTTGCACCAGGGGGCTGAGAGTCAGGCAGGAGGGGTTTCACTGCTGGAACACGCTGGGAATTCCTCTTCTGCCTGAAAACAAAAGCCAGCCTTGCTTTTGGGGAGAAATGCTGGGAATTCTGCTTGATTTGCTGTCCCTCTCTTTCCTGTTCCTAAAAATCCCACCCCCTCCATATCCAGTGGTTTAGACACAACAGGGATTCACCTTTATTCCCCCTGCCACTTTCTTCTTTCTATCTTTTCCCCAATTGTTCTCATCCTCCAGCTCCTGCTGCTCTCCTGGACCAGGTTTCCCAAAGCAAAGGCAATGACATTGTTTATTGCATTTTTTTTTTTTTTGTGCTGTATAAATATTTCCCTACTTTGGCATGAGCATATTTATGTCCCATCAGTGCAGACTGAGGAATGGCTTCATGCTCAAACCTTACCCTGAAATCCCCTGGAGCTCCAGCTCTGATCTGCATCTGCATGGGAAGGATGGGCACAGCTCTCTCACTTTCCTGGGCATTCTGTTTCGATGCTTGGCTACCATTTTGGTGAAGAAATTTTTCCTAAAATCAAATCTAACCTTCCCCTGGGGTAACGTGAGGCTGTTTCCTCTTGGCTTGTCCCTTGTTCCTGGGAGCAGAACCCAGACCCACCTGGTTCCTGTCAGGGAGTTTTAGAGAATGAGAAGGTTCCCCCTGAGCCTCCTTTTCTCCAGGCTAAACATTCCCCCCTCATCCAGATCATCAGTAAAGATATTAAATAGAACTGTCCCCAGTACTGAGCCACTTGTGACCAGCCACCACCTGGATTTACCTCCATTCACCACCACCTGGATTTACCTCCATTCACCACCACCTGGGTTTAACTCCCCTCACCACCACCTGGGTTTAACTCCCCTCACCACCACCTGGGTTTAACTCCCCTCACCACCATCTGGGTTTAACTCCCTTCACCACCACCTGGGTTTAACTCCCTTCACCACCAGCCAGTTTTTTATGCAGAAAACCTGTCTGATCCATGTTCAACCAGCTCCTCCAGGAGAATACTGTGGGAAGCAATGTCAAAGGCTTTACTAAAGGAGCCTCGTGTGTGTCTTGCTTCCTTGACATGGAAGAGGAGAGGGAGGAGAGTATTATCACCACTTCCTTGGAAGGTTTCCTTTCCTGCCCAGCCTGCAGACAGGACAGTGCTCAGGAGAGCAACTGGAGAGTCAGGAGAGCTGTCTGCTGTTAAATTTCTTCTGCTGTTAAATTTCTTCTGCTGTTGTTTTCTAACTCATATTTATTTGCCTGGGATGATTTTTGGGACCTGATTTGCCTTTCAACAGTGGCTGTGTCAGATCTAAATGAAGCAGGAAAGGAGGGGAAACCTCTACAGTGAGTCAGAAAATGAAGATGAATTAGTGGCTGCTGGTCCTAAAAGGGTTTTAATGCAGAGATCCTGAGAAATCCTTAAAGCAGCGAAGATGTCAGATTCCAGCATGGGAAGCAGCTCAGTTCCTGGGAGGAGGCTCTGACAGGCCTTTTAATGACCCCCAGTGGCCGAGATCAGTTTTATCTGCAGCTTGGCAGAAACACATGCCCACGGATGAAAGGCTTTGCAGCAAAAGTCGTGTACAGAAATAATGTAGTGATTAGCCCAAGCCTGGGACCCAACTGGAGTTTCCTTGTGGCACTGCTGGTTCCTGGGCTGAATGCTTCCCCTGGGCTCCAGCTTGGCTTCCTCCGGCTGTGCCTGCATTTAGAAGATCAAAAATTAGATCAGAATATTGGCTTTGTCTTCTGGGAGGAGCACCACCAGGTTTGAAGATTAATCATCTAAAAATAAAAAAAATTGTGTTGCTGTGCTCTAATGCAGGGGCTGTTCTGCACCTTCTTCTTTTTTTCTTTCTTCTTCATTCACCTTTTTTTAATATACATGATAACTGGCCTTCAAACTTCAGTGCTTTCAGAGGAAGTCTGAAGCTAATTCTCCATTTGAATGTTCTGGTGGGCTAAATGCTTTGCTTTTTTTAGAGAGGATGTTTCTATTTCCAGGTTAAAAGTTAGAAAAGGTAAAATGCTTATTGATACCTGCATTGATAGCAAACTTGTGACTGCTCTGCTCACAGGTAACTTGTAAAACTTGCTGCTTCAGGATTGAAAATTACATTTGAGCTGGAGCATTGAGGCTTGAGAAACAGATCAAGCACTTGAGTGTGTTTTTAGACACTTTGATTTTCCTTCATGATTTGCACTCATGAGGGTGCTTAGAACACAAGGCTCTGTAATCACTATTTTGATACTAAGCTGTGTGGATAGCTTAGTTTTTATGCTTTGGCATATACTGTTAGGGGGTTTTGTGGGTTGGTTGTTCCAAAGTTGGTGCAGCTACCCATCAGCGCGTGAAAGTTGCTGTGGGAAGGCATCACCACGGCCAAGAATTCCTCTGTGCACAAAGAGGGACCAATTATTTCTGTGGAATTGCCATCCCTGGAAGTGTCCAAGGCCAGGTTGGACAGGGCTTGGAGCAACCTGGTCTAGAGGAAGGTGTCCCTGCCCATGGCACAGGTCATGATGATCTTTAATGTCCCTTCCAGCCCAAACCATTCTGCGATTCCATGGGAAATGGGACTACCATCCTCAGGACAGAAGAAATGGAGAGCAGCAAGTTGCCCCATCTGCATATTTCAATTTCTTCCCAGTAACTAGGGACAGGCCAAGGTAAAGCTGCAATCCCACTTGGGTAAAAGTAACTTTCCTGGTCAAACTCAGCAAACATTACCCAGTGTTAGTGTGAGATCAGAGGAGAAATATTTTGTGCACGGTGAGTTTCCCACTCCTGAGACTGGAGCAAGAATATGTCACTGACTTTGTTAACAGGAAAACAAGACCATGGTGGAACAGAGCAGAGGGCTCATTTGGACACGATCTCCTGATGTTCCTGGTGATTGCATTTCCTGCAGGATCAAATACTGACTGTCTTTTGAAGCTTTCACAGTAATTCTTCAAGGTCAGCTTCTTGTGTTCCAGAAAGGGCCCAGCTGAATGGTAAATTCTGCGTGATTGAAATCTGCAAAGCAGAACCCGTGTCCTTGCCTCTGCAGTGACATAATTTTGCTCTGGGATTTTGGAGCAGGCACACACAAATGGATTGTAATATAGCAGGCGTGTTTGATGTCCTGTCTGAAATCCCAAACTATTAACTTAATTAATGTTGTAGGCTCTTAACACCTTTCCCCACTTGTGAGCTACCTTGTGTGAGACTGGAAAATGATGCTGCTTCACCTTTCCTGGCCTCGTTGAGGCACAAATTTGTGCTTTTTGGTCTGTATTAATTATTTCCCTCTCAAGGTCCTGATCAGTGTTTGATGGAGAGCTCCACATGGGCTTTTAGCTCTGGGGTTAAGCAGCTCTCTTGCCTCATGCTAAGGGCAGCTGCACTTAGCCAGTGTGTGTAGAGGCACATTTGTAGATACACAGACCAAATTCCACCTCCTCAGTGTTTCAAGGGTACTTTAAGGGGTAAATGAGGTGTTTTTCCCCACTGTAAAGGTGGATAATATAATTATGCACTTTTTTTATCTCCAGTAGTACCGCCCACTGACACAACCAGCCTAGTTATGTGCAAGTGTTTGTTCTTTTAGGGGTATACTGGTGCAGAAAATGATGCAAAATTGTTCTATTTGATTTGCTGTTTGTGTGGACAAAGGGGAGGATGAGATGGTTTAGCTGCCATCCAATGTGGACAGTAAATTCTGTTCTAGCAGTGCAATGATGTGTCACTGAAAATAAACTATTTGGAATGGGTGATGCCTTAATCAGATGCTTTTAGATATTTCCAAAATGTTCAGATTAGATCTGAAGCTTTTCTGAAAATATATGGGGCCCAGAAGTCCCCCCATTTTTCAGTAAGAAAGTCTCCACCTTTCCTCCATAGGAAGAAGAGATGTGAAAATTGTAGAAACTTGTTTTTTCCTAGTGTTCAGGACAAGACTGAAGAGTTAGATACCCCAAGGTCTTACCTCAGACCTGAAACTGATTCTATCACCGTTTCTGGGCAAAATCTGACACACCACTTCTTTCTGTAATGATGTTGGTAATTTGTGTTGCACATTGCTCTTTCCTTTGTAATTTTGAAGCATTTTGAGAATCTTGCTGTGATTACAGAAATTGCAAAGAAATAACTTATTGTTTCCAAGCTGTCAGACTGGGCAAGAAGGAAGGAGTAAAAATCTAACCATCTTCTTCTTAGGGATAAAAATGCTGGTAAAGGATGGGGGAAGAGCTGGGGTGTCCAGTGTCCTTCCAGACATTTTGCCTCTTGTTAATTCCCTCACTCCTGAGTGCATTTCATCATCATAAAGGTCTCATTGCAGATTTTGCTTTGAGTGCTAGAAGCTTTGCTCCCCTCTGCCTTCCTCCGTGATTTAAAAGCCCCAGATGCTGATACATCTCCGAGACAGAATCTATTACACTTTTCCTGCCAAGCAGAGCTCTGGCACTTGCTTTATTTCCCTCCTCCTAACACTCAATTTTCTCTTTGTCCGTGCTCGGCTGGCCCCATTGCTGAGCACCAGCAGGGCTCCCTCCAAGCACTGCTTCCTATTGGCTGTCTGCTTCTTAATTTAATTATCCATTTCTAATGGATATTTAATGTCTGAGCTGAATTTACAGCACCAAGGTCTTCGTGCACCTTCTGTTTCTCCAGAAGTGTTTTGGAGAGGACTTGATTGGCCACCACTTGTGCCGTAGAGAAGAGCTGTTCTCCAGGGTGGGAAATGCCTTTATTGGTGTTTTGTTTTCTTTTTTTTCTGGAATGTGGATGCTGGTGAATTCACTTGTGTGCACTGAGCTTCCTACAATTTTGTAGCAATTTCCAAATTTCCTTCTTTGTTCACAGATCATGAGATGTGTTGAGAATGTCTTTGTCCACTTGGATCTATTCAGGTGTAAGAAGGTTGCTCAGAGAGGATTTCCAGGTTGCCCAGAGAAGTTGTGGACTCCCCATGCCTGAAGGTGTTTAAGACCAGGCTGGATGGGGCTTGGAGCAACCTGGTTTAGTGAATGACATCCCTGTGGCAGGGGTTGGATTGAGATGATCTTTAGGGTTCCTTCCAATCCAAACCATTCTATGATTCAATGATTGTTGTATGGCATGATGCAGGGATAACTTGGTCTGGGATTTGTAATGGAAAACAGAGAAACCTCCAAATTTCTGAAAAAGAGACAGACAGCAAGAGCTCTTGCTGCTGGCCTTCTAACATATTGACAGGTACCTGTTGCAGTGGATCATTTCTTCCCTCTCTCATCTTTTGTCCCACATGAAGTGAAATGAATGGCAAAGATGCAATTTCTCAGGCATGAAACATTGTGTGCCCATGTTCTATAGGGCTACAACAAACAAAAACACAAATAAAAAGTGTGAGCTATTTCCTTTCTGGGAAATTTCCTGCTTTCGCATCACAGCTTCAGCTGGGAAATTCAGGTGTAGTTCAAAAGTGGAAAAATAGTTTCCTCACAGGGGTATCTGCCATAAGGTGGGAAACTAGTAAACGAAAACTGTTAATATTTATGTGAACACCAGTTCCCAAAGCTAATGGAGGGGGATCAGTATTCTTTCCCTGGAAAACAGGGATTAAATCTATCTCTGTAATCCAGTTCCAGCTGTGGTTCTGGTGCATTTATTCATTGCTTTATATTCTCAGAAAAACTTACACTTCCAAATTGTGTTTTCCCACCACAGAGGGACATGCAGTGAAAACAGAGTAGGGCAGGTGGTGCTGTATTTTGGGAAGGCAAGGACAGAAAAGATCTTGCTGATGCTTAAGGTGTGCTGTTGTGACACTGGGGTTTGGTAAAGCCAAGCCTGGGAAATGCAATATGTGTGATCTGTTCCACCAGGTATTTCTTGGACCACAGAGTGGATTTAGCTGAATCCTTCTGGAGGGAATTACTGTTTCTCTCTCCCAGTATAACTGATACTTGTGTGCTGAAAATAAGTCTTCCTTCTCTTCAAGGACAGCTGCAGTAAAGGGAGTTTAGGGATGAATTTACTCTTCTATCACCTCCAGTGCTGCTCCACAGCAAGAGGGGATGGAGGGGTATTTTTTTTTCACTTTTCAAATGCTATTTATGTGGGCTATAAATATGCTCAGCAGCATTTTTTAACTCTTAAGAAAACCAGGGGTGTTAAGCACTCGACCAAAGCAAGGCACTGTGTTGCAAATGCATCTCTCCCTCTGGAGAGAAGGGAACAGGGGAGGAAGTGTCATTATGAGAAGCAATATCAAGTCACTTTGTGCACTTTGCTGGAGGGCTGCTGTAAGAGGTGGCAGAGCCTGCAGCCCTCACTCTTTTTTCATGTCTTTAGTCACTGGAGAGGATAATTCAGTACATTCTCCTAAAGGGGCAGAAGGCTCTGTGAGCCCCCAGCTCAGCTGATGTTTAGGACGGCTGGGTTTAGTTTAGTGCTGCTCCTAAGCTAATACTGGCAGGGCTGTTTAGCTCAGACAGCCTGTCCTGGTGTGGTTGCCAGCCTTCAATCTGTATCTGGCAGGCTTTGGTCTCTTGGGTGGACGGAGCTTTGGGCTATCTGGTCTGGTGGAAGGTGTCCCTGCCCATGGCAGGGGGAGGTCATTCCCCTGAGATGATCTTTAAGATCCTTGCCAACTCAAACCATTCTGTGATTCTGTGATTTTTTGTGTATTGTAAGGAAAGAAGAGAGGGAGGCAAGAAAAGTGACCAGAGAGATTCCTCACAGTCTGTACCAATGCTGATAATTCAGTTCTTGCCTGTGAAGCCTCCAGAGGATTCCTTAGAGCAGGGCAGGGTTCTTCCCCATGCTTCAGCAATGCAAAAACAATGGCTAGCCACTAATCACAGGAATCTGAAAAAAAAAAAAAATACAAGAGGCCAAAAGAACGGCTAAATTTTTGGGGTTTAATTTATTTTCATCACTGGCAGAGGAAAATTTCTTGCTACTTGCAATTTGCCCACAGCTGACAAATGCAAATAAATATATGTAGTTGTAGAACCATAGAGTAGTTTGGGTTGGAAGGGACCTTAAAAATCACCTCGTTCTAACCCTGTGCCATGGGCAGGGACACCTTCCATGGGACCACATTGCTCAGAGCTCCATCCAGCCTGGCCTTGGACACTTCCAGGGATGGGCAGCCACAGCTTCTCTGGGCAACCTGTGCCAGTGCCTCATCACCATCACAGGGAAGAATTTCTTCCTAATATATAACCTAAATGTATCTTCTTTTAGTTTAAAACATTCATTCTTTGCCCTATCACTGTTTGCACGTGTACAGATTTCCTCTCCCTCTTTTCTATAAGCCCCTTTTAATGCTGAATGCACATATTTGGGTCTATCAGATGTAAGTAGTTTGTTTACCAAGCTTTGTTCTTTGCTGAGAAGGACTGCTAGGGCTTAAATGTGGTCAAAATAGAGAAAGTCTCTCATTTCTTCCAAACTGTGTTTTCCAGAAGAAGGTTGTATATGTCTCCTGCCCAAGGACACCGGTGTGGTGTGAGCATAATTTCCATTTTGAGAAAACAGGGTTCATGGACTGGATGAAAAAGACAGGCCTGGCTGCCTGAAAGGAATAAACACCACAGTGCTGAACGTCTGCCTTCCATCCCATCCCATCCATTTGTTTTGGGGCTCCAGCCCTGCTTCACACACGAGCGAGCTGCTTATTCTTGGGGGGGCTGTTAACAGACACATGTCTGTGGCATCAGCATCCTGGCCTGGATCAGGAATGGTGTGGCCAGCAGGAGCAGGGAGGTCATTGTCCCCCTGTACTGGCACTGGTGAGGGCACACCTGGAGTGCTGTGCCCAGTTCTGGCCCCTCAGTTTGGGAAGGACATGGAGGGGCTGGAGCGCGTCCAGAGGAGGCAACGAGGCTGGAGAGGGGCTTGGAACACAAACCCTGTGAGGAACCACTGAGGGAGCTGGGGGTGTTCAGCCTGGAGAAAAGGAGACTCAGGGGTGACCTCAGCACTCTCTGCAACCCCTGAAAGGTGCCTGTGCTCAGCTGGGGTTGGGCTCTGTCTCCAGGCAGCACTGACAGAACCAGAGGACACAGCCTCAAGCTGTGCCAAGGGAAATACAGGCTGGACATTAGGAAGAAGTTTTTCACAGAAAGAGTGATAAAGTTCTGGAATGGTCTGCCCAGGGAGGTGGTGGAGTCACCGTCCCTGGATGTGTTCAAAAAGAGATTGGATGTGGCACTCAGTGCCATGGTCTAGTTGAGGTGTCAGGGCTGGGTTGGACTCGATGATCTTGAAGGCCTCTTCCAACCCAGACATTCTGTGATTCTGTGATTATGTGATTCTGTGATCAATCCCACCCCCAACGAGCAGATTTAACTACATACCTGGCAAGTTCATGTCCTGGGCTTGAACAAAGAAACATCCAGAGTGGGCTCTTGTGGGGAGGAAGGGTTTAACCGTGCGTGTTGTGTGTGTGATGGAACATCAGAGAGCAGTTCACCCCCAGTACCGGTGCAAAAATGGTGATTAATAAAATTATAACTGTTTATCCTACTAATGCTAGGGTTTAACCAGGCTGGTTGTGCCTTTCTCTGATTCAGGAGATGGTGCAATTATTTTCATATATGCAAAGCTCGGATAATGTGATAGCTCGAGTGCTTACTCTCTGGTTGCAGATATAATTATATGAAATGTCAAGTTAGTTTAAGAAATACTTGGGGAAACCCCTGCCTCTGTCAACCAGGAATATGCCAAATGTTCCAGAAGACAACTTGTACCTTACTATTAAAAAAAATCAGGCCAGAAAGCAACACTGTGTGCTGTGTAATGTATCGTGATTATTATAGTAAATCTTGAATATTATAGTAAAATTGAAACAGCAGATGTGACTTTCCTTTAAAGTTTGGAAAGGTGAATAAAACAGCTTTGTGTTGCTCTTGGTGTGGCTCACAGATGCCTTTTTATTCTGCTGAGTCTCAAATATGGTGAATAAAGGTAGAATCAGGACTCTGGTTAGGGGGAAAGGTGTAGTTAACTCTTCTCACAATGGGGATCCTCTGCCTCAAGGAAATGGACTTCTGATTTAGAAGAGAGTTCTGGGTGAATATAAGGAATGGATGTGCTCTTTGCTGAGATCAGAGTATGGGTTTTTTTCCCCTTGGAGGCTTTGAGGCGCAGAGGAGCCGCATCAGTGTAACAAGCTGCTGTGGTTTGTCCAGCAAATGTGAGCTAAAACCCACGCACTAAATCTTCCACGTGGGTGTAAACAAGGCAGATTTATCTTGGTTTCTTGTTGAGAGCACGTTGGTTTCATGGGCTCAGTGCTGTAATTTGGTTGTGCATCACAGTCTATTGTGACACCGATCGCTTCTCACCAAGAATTCAGTGTTAAAGTGCACAGGCTGCTCTGCAAACATCCCCGCTGAATCTGATTGTCCAAAAGCGATTATTAAATCTCAGATCTGCGTTTATGGTGGGATTATTGCAGTTCAGATGTGTTTTATGCTTGGATATAGCCTTGTTCAAGATGTGGATGGCGCCCAGGTCCCATCCTTCTGCGAGGAAGAGCCAGGAGATTCCAGCAGCCTTCAGAAGTTTACTTTTGATGCAAACTGCTTTTGAGATGCAAAATATTTGGAAATCTCTTTTTAACATAAGGCTGGATTTAGCAACATCCTTGTGGCATTATTGGATCAACAAGCACTTTGCTCACCAGTGTCATAAGAGTGTTTGAAGAAATAATTGGCTGCTATTTTGGGGTACAGCTTAAGTAGAAAAATATTAATATGAAGTAAGGAACTTTGTCAGTGTTTAAGAAATACTTTGCAAGACTTGGGAAGATAAGTGTCGTGTTAAGAAGAACAGACAATAGCTTCTTTTACTAATTATGGACAAAGACTGCCGAATTTTAAGAAAGCTATCTAGAAAAAGGAAAAAAAAAAAAAACTTTTACATAGGCATTGAGAGTATTTTTGGTACTCTTTGAATAACAGTGTTGCCTTCTTGGTAGTTTTCTGCAAGATCAGTAGTGTCTGTATGGAGACTAAATATAAGGAATAGCTGCAACTTGATGAATGGTGGAATTCTGCATATGTCCTGATATGACATCCAGCCACGGTTAGATGGGTCCCTGAGCAACCTGATCCAGTGAATGATATCCTGCCCGTGGCAGGGGGTTGGAACCTGAGCATCTCTAAGGTCCCTTCCAATCCAAACCATTCCATGATTCTACTCTTCTGTCAGGTGGTTTCAAGGCTTGTCAGTGTGTAGGGATGTCCTCTGCATGGTATTGTAGACCCTAAGACCAGTTCTAGATGGATCTTGGAGGTCTTTTCCAACCTTAATGATTCTATGGTATTCCAGTCCAGTCAAACCTCTGGAAAAGATGTCACAAATCCTACTGACAAGGGAAGAGGTCTGTTTTTCATAATAAGCCACTGGTACTATTACTGCTCCTCTGAAACCTCACACTTCTTTTGGGGAGCTGAGAAGCCAAATTTTCTTTTTCTCAGACCTTTGGTAGACATCCAAAGTCAATCTTCCAGTTCCTAAAGGGGGTCTACAAGAAAGCTGAAGAGGGACTTTTTACAAGCACAGGTGGTGATAAGACATGAGAGGTGGCTTGAAACTGAGAGAGGCCAGGTTTAGATTGGACATTAAGAAGAAATTCTTTCCTGTGAGGATGGTGAGGCCCTGGCACAGGTTGCTCAGAGAAGCTGTGGCTGCCCCATCCCTGGAAGTGTCCAAGGCCAGGTTGCATGAGTCTTGGAGCAACCAGGGACAGTGGAAGGTGTCCCTGTCCATGCCAGGGGGTTGGAATTAGGTGATCTTTAATGTCCCTTCCAACCCAAACCATTCAGTGACTTATGCTATTTAACAAATTCTGAAAAATGTTGCAGTAGAAAGGCTCAACAGTCTCTTCTGGTTTAAAATATCAAGCTCTTCATCACAACAGAGAAATTTAAGGTGAGTTGTTTAAGACTCTGTAATAAGAATTAATTTGTCTTCCTGGACTTGTGCAGGAGTTTGAGTGGGAACTTCAGTTCTATAAATCAGGGTTAATTTGACCCATTTATGAGAAAGTAAGTTATTTGTAGGAGCACAATCCACATCAGTCTTGTTTCTGCCAGCCAAGGATGTTCCCAGCAGAGAAGGTGCCTTTTGCAGGTCTGGTCCCAGGTGGTGCAGGAGTCGATGTGCTCGTCTTTGAGAGCTGCTGGGGGACATTTCTGCTGCTGGCTCTGTGTGCACAGTTCTGTGTGGGATGTTACAGTTCTTAAATCATGAACAAACAGCTCTTTTTGGTTGTTGCCTCCTTTAATATCTGTAAGGCTGTGAATCAGTTCCCAAAACAGACATTGCAGAGCATTTCTGTGGGTATACAATTCTATAGCATGGATATATGATTTTTTCCCTTTGTCATACGTTTTCTGGTTTTGTGAATTTGTTTAGGTGCAGTTCCTTGGAACACTGTATTAAGGCTCCTGTTTCTAGTCCTGCAGACCCTGGCAGGACTTTTGATTGGGCTGAGTCATCCTGCCAGCCTGTGCCTATGACCAGCATTGTGGAATTCAGCCTATTTGTACAGGCAGCTTCAGGGAGATAAAAACTGCTCTACAGCAGAAAATAAAAAAAAAATTAAAAAAAAAATTAAGTCTGAGGTGATGGGCAAACTTATCAAAAATGTGCTTTTCAACTCTGAAGTAATGTGAAATCCTTTTAAAAAATCAAAGTATGTTTTTATGCTTAGGTTATACATACATAATTATTTCATAGGTAATCACCTGAGTTCAATCAATGAAGCACAAAAGAAACTCTACATCTTCTATTATCTACTTTCCCTCAGAGCTCTTTCACTCCTTTTCCCATCAGGTCAGTTTTCATGGTAGCTGAGCACCTGGTTAACAACTTTAGATATTTCAAACCACATTTGGGAACCTGTGTGTGTCAAACCCCTCTGCTCCCACAGCCGTGGACATTTCCAACTTTGCTTTTGT
Source organism: Leptocoma aspasia (assembly GCA_013399835.1). NCBI lineage: Eukaryota > Metazoa > Chordata > Aves > Passeriformes > Nectariniidae > Leptocoma > Leptocoma aspasia. The sequence continues at coordinate 186,664 of VXAX01003545.1, forward strand.
TCTGCCACTTGGAGAATTCATGGTGAGCACTTCCATAGGCTTGAAGTGTGTTTTGGACAGGCCTGCAAACCCTTGGAGGAACCTGGAAATTGGGTCTGCTCATCACTGCCATGCTCCATAATTAATTGAACAACTCCCAAATGATGTAATTTTGGGCTCGGACTGACCTCAGAGAAATTTTGCCCTGTTTTCATACGTGGAGTCCAGCTAGATCTGGAGGGTGCTCTCTCCCAAGTAAGCACTGTAACCTGTGTTATCCTAAAGGACCAATAAAAAACAGTTGACATTAATATTTTTGGCAGTGACTGGCATCACCCATCAGCCCGGGGGGAAAACCAGTGTGTGCTCCTGCCACTGTTTGATTTAGTGCTGGTGAGTCAGAGCCCTTTAATTCTCTCTGCTACAGCTCCCTCTGTAAATTAGGGATAATTATTGCCTTCCTCACAATTCTGAGGTATATTGGAAAGCGAGGTTTGGAAATATATTTTGTTTTTCAGACATGGATGTTTTAAGATTAGAACTTCCACCTACTTTTTCTCATCATTCTTGCAATTATGAGTGTTGCATTTTCTGATAAGCCACCCTGGCAGTCTCTGTGGGTTTTGTTGTTTGGGGAAAGGAATCTTCCTTAAAGGGAGGAATTTCTGGGAAGGTTTGGGGCAGAATCTGATGTGGAAAGGCTGCTGTCATGTTCCTGAGATGGTGGTAGCATCATAGAATGGTTTGGGTTGGAAGGGGCCTTAAAGATCCACTCATTCCACCTCCCTGCCATGGGCAGGGACACCTTCCACTGTCCCTGCTTGCTCCAAGCCCCATCCAACCTGGCCTTGGGCACTTCCAGGGATGGGGCAGCCACAGCTTCTCTGGGCAACCTGAGCCAGGTCCTCAGCACCCTGACAGGAAATGCAATTTATTCCAAAATCTAATCTAAGCCTCTGCTCTTTTATTTTTTTTAAGTTTCTGGCTTTTAATTTATGGCTAAAAACGTAGGCACACTGATAAAGACAAGGCAGTGATTCTGTCTGCCTTGGTGATTTTAAGCATTTAATTAATCAATTTAATTGCTTTTAAATTCTTTAATATTGATAGAGAAAAATAAACCTTCCCTTGTTGTTACTGTGTTTATTCTCTTGTGGCAGCAGAACCTTCACCTTGTCTACTTTTCTTGAGAAACAGATCAAGTGCTTGAGTGTGTTTTTAGACACTTTGATTTTCCTTCATGATTTGCACTCATGAGGGTGCTTAGAACACAAGGCTCTGTAATCACTATTTTGATACTAAGCTGTGTGGATAGCTTAGTTTTTATGCTTTGGCATATACTGTTAGGGGGTTTTGTGGGTTGGTTGTTCCAAAGTTGGTGCAGCTACCCATCAGCGCGTGAAAGTTGCTGTGGGAAGGCATCACCATGGCCAAAAATTCATCTGGGCACAAAGAGGGATCGATTATTTCTGTCACCCCAAAGAATATACACAGCTCTAATGGTTGTGGTAAAGGGTAAGGAGATTAAACCCTTTTCCTTCAAGGTATTATAAAAACCTTCTAAGAAATGAAGGCTTTGGTAGACCATTCCCTTGTAGGTTACCTTTCATTTTGTAACTTCTCCATAGGTCCTGGAGGCAGGTGCTGAAAGCTGAATTTCTGTCCTGATCCTGATCAGCCTGGGCTTCCCATGGAGTCCAGCCCCCTCCAGGCCTCCCCCTGTCCCAGTGTGGGATTCTCCATGGTGGATGTCTGCTCCCCTGGGGATGCTCTGCTGCCGGGGGACAGCTGCCTCACCATGGTGAGGATCAACATGTGAGGGATGCTCAGCTGAGAGAAGTAAAGCTGGGCCCTGCTGAGCTGCATTTGGTGACCCCAGAGGGTGGCATTGTGATAATATGATTTATCAGGAAAAGGCCTCTAGGCAAGGCATGAACAGAAGACCAGCTCCAAATAATGCCAGGGTGCAGAGTTTGTTTTTTCCCCTTTGCTTTCAGCTTTCCTCTGCCACCCACTCAGTGTCCTTCGAGCTCTGAGTGCTGGGAGCTGAGTAATGCTCTGGTGTTTATCCTTCACTATGTCATAATGAAAAGTGGCTTTGGTTCAATGAATGTGTAATTTAAGTTCTCATCAGAGACCTGAGTGGTCTTGGCCTCCCTCAAAGTCTTCTCATTCGCACCACCTCATGCTCATGTGTTGGTTTTAATAAATAGACAATATTTCACAACACAGGAAGGATATAAAGCTGTTATCAGGATTCCAAACGAGGGCTACAAAGATGGGGAAGGGTCTGGAGGTGAAGCCTTATGAAGGGTGGCTGAGGTCTCTTGGTCTGCTCAGCCTGAAGAGGAGACTGAGGGGAGACCCTATTGTGGTCTTCAGCATCCTCCTGAGGGGAAGAGGAGGGGCAGGCACTGATCTCTGCTCTGTGGTGACAGTGACAGGACCTGAGGGAATGGCCTGAAGTGGTGTTGGCAAGGTTTAGGTTGGATTTCAGGAAAATCTTCCCCCAGAGGATGTTTGGGCACTGGAACAGCTCCCCAGGGCAGTGGGCACAGCCCCAAACCTGACAGAGCTCAGGCACAGGGTGGGATTGCTGCAGGGCCAGGAGATGGACTTGATGCTCCTGTGGGTTCCTTCCAATTCAGGATATTCTGTGATTCTGTGATTTCCTTCTGGAAACTCATGGAATCATTCTCTTCTCTCCAACATGGCAGAGGCCTCCCCTCCATTTGTTTATTTGTTGCCATTTTTACACAGGCTCTGCAGTTTTCCATACAATGACAGGGGTGGGATGGGATAAAGTGGCTCAGACAGCTCAGAAAAGGAAAATCAGCTTTGCAGAATGCTTGTTATTTGATGATTTAACCAGGCAAGAATTGTCATTTGGAGAGAGAGAGACGAGAGAGATGTTATCAACAAAACTGACTGGTTTTTTACTTTTATCCTCTCCACTGTCAGAATAAAGTTAATGTCCTTCCTTGAAGAAATATGTATTTTTCTTGATTTCTAGAGGATAAACTTGAAGCTTAATTAGATTCAGTGATGCAGTATTACTTCTCATCTTCTGATCACTTTAATTAAATTATTGCAAGGATTGCAAAGTATTAATCCAGTGGTTGGAAAAGTGAGCAAGCGCTTGGGAAGTTTTGTGCAGTGATTCTTACCTTGAAGCAAATTCTCTGTAACCATACATGGCTCCATAATTCTGTTTTCCTTCCTAATAATCTGCTAATAATCTGTTTCCCTGGGTTATTCAGAAGATGGTATAATACCTAGAAGTGCGTGAAACATGCAAGACATTATGGAAATTATGTTCTACATTCATCAGAATGACATGTGCATTAAAAACTCGACAATTTCATTAACAGCACACTTCAAATTTTCATGAGAAATTTGGAGGTTTTAGCAAAGATTTAATAGCAGGTGCTTTTAATGTTCTTGCTTTGTAGGACATCTCAGGAAAATATTTACATTGAAACAGAAATATGCTATAAAATGTGTTTTACGTGTACCTATAGCCACATCACATCTAAATACTGTAAGGTGAAGAATTATCACGAATATTCTAATGGTAACAAATGTACAGAGGAATTTAGATATTTTTCTTTAATTTACCTGCTTTGATATTAATAAAATAAAGTGTTAGGTTTTCATAAAATGAAGTGTTAGATTGGTTTTTGAGGATATTTGATATTTTTTTCATCTGGGTTGTGGGCTGGTTCTTTGTTGTGTTGTTTTTTGCTTGTTTGTTTGTTTGTTTCCTTTTAAGCAGCAAGGGGTGAACAAGTCCCTACTTCACACTGGTGAGGTTTCAGTCTGTATGGCTGAATACTCTTATGATGCATCCTGCTGTTGAATGTGCCCTATATGTGCTAAATCCACTGAAACTAATGGCAATATCTCCAGGGATTTCCAGTTTTATCACAATATAGAGCCTGAGAGCCTGTGTGATGCTTGGCTGTGTGCTCACCCAAACCAATTTGCCACAGTTTTCTTTTCAGCCTTTCACAGGTTCTTGTGTGTATTGGCTAGGGCACATGCCTGGCAGTGGTATAATGCAGAATTATATTTTATAGGTGCCATGTATTGCAAAATTATGCATCTTGGTTGCAATAATAATAATAATAATAAATGCATTATTGGTGGCATTTCTGTCCTGATATATTTTCTGCTGAAGTCAAATTCCCATGGTTTCACTTGCTTTCCCTCATCTCTTATAAGCAACTCTGTGTTGTGCTAGAGGCAGATTTTGTCCCTCCCAAAGGAAACTGTCGCTCACCAAAAAAAAAAAAAAAAAAAAATCAGGCTTCACTTGTCTCAAGGAAAGGGAGCTGCACCTATAAGTTAATTCTTTTATATCTATTGATGTCAGATGCCAGGAAACATTTATTAGTATTGATTTGGACAGAACACATCTGCAAGGGCTGTTCCCTCCGAGCCCTTTGCTGTTTCCCACTGGCAGTGGCAGGTTCCATGGACATCCTTGCCCCAGTGATGTGCAGCCAGGTGGGAATGGCAAGCTGGGAGGCAGCACTGGGAGGTTTTCACCTCTCTGCTGCAGCTGTAATTAGCTCGTTCTCTTGAGCAGGTTGCCTGCCAGTGAATTTCCTTCATGGAAATTGCCTCCTGAGCTGTGCTCATGTGGACGTGATGGACAGACTGGCTTGGCACAGCAACACCTTCCCAGCAAGGGGGCTGGGAGCTGAATTGTGCTGTGCAGCCTAATTGAGGTGCAGGAATAGGGAGATGCATTGTCCATGAAGGAAACTGCCTAATTTAGGAAGAGCATGGATGGGATCACGGCTCAGTACTCGTGTTGGCACACAAAGAACCATTTCCCTGCACATGTGGCCTTTCCTCTGTCCCCACCCCGAGGGCTCCTGGCAGGGCTGGGAGCTGCCCCTCAGACAGATTGATGGTTCTGTCCTGTCCTCAAATCAGGCTCGAGTCAAAGTTGCTTTATTGACTTAACCGTAATGCGAGCGTTGCCAAATCTAATACGTGGGAATTAAATGGCAATTATCCATTTATTTGAGCTGGCTTCTTCCTCCCTCTGTGTTTCAGCTCTCTCTCAGCTTGCAGGGAGCTCTCCTAATTGAATGCTGCTCAGTGCAGCGCTGCGAGCTCTGGCTGGGTGAAGGGATGGGGGCAGCTCTTGACCCCCTGAGAGAGGGGAAAGGCTGTCCAGACCAACCTGAAGGGACTTGGAGCACTTCCAGATCCACATCTGGTGTGAACATCCTGACTCAGGAAGATTTCTCTAGTGCTGCTCTTCACAGCTCAGGTGTGTCCTCCATCCCCTGGTGGGGATCCCCTCCATCCCCATCCTCCATCCCCTGATGGGGATCCCCTCCATCCCCATCCTCCATCCCCTCATCTGAGGTGAGCTGTGTCTGCAAGAAAATTGCCCTCCATGAGATGGGTGAAGAGGTGGAGCAGTCAGATGAGAGTTTAGCAAGGAACAGGAAATATTTGCAGGCTTTTTAGGGCACCCTTATAGGTTTTCTCTTAGAGGAGCAGTATTTGATGCACATGTTTGTGTGCTGCAGCCTGGGCTGTACCAGGTCTCTGTATTTAGGCTGTCCAACACTGGCACAGCTAAGATCTGACCTGGGTTCAGCTCCCAGCAGGGGTTACAGAGATCTTCTGTGTCACTGTGTGTCATAGACCCCACCAGCTGCCAGAAGACGTTTTCTAATGCTACCAAAATGCACCCAGGGAATGTGGGACTGTGTCTCCTTCATCCTTGGAGCAAATGCATTTTTTTAAAAATTATAAAATCCTAGAATGATCTAGGATTTTAAATATCATCCAGTTCCAACCCCCTGGCATAGACAGGGACACCTTCCACTATCCCAGGTTGCTCCAAGCTTTGTCCAGCCTGGCCTTGGACACTTCCAGGGATGGGGCAGCCATGACTTTTCTGGGCACCCTATTCATACCCAATGACCAATATCATAGAATCATAGATTTTTTTTTAAGATTGGAAAAGACCTTCAAGTCCAATTATAAACCCAACCCTGCCAAATCCACCACAAATGCCCCAAAGTATCATCTTAGTGTACTTTCAATAGGGAAGCAGGGTTAGAACAAAACAGTCTTCAAAAACTCTGTATATTGCAACCTTCTGAGTAAAAACCTACATTTTGATGAAAGAGGAAAAGAATGATAATGAATTTTTAACAAGATGACTCTTGCTAATGTCCTTTGAGCTTTGCTCTTAAAACAAGCCAACTCCTGTTTGAGAAATGGAAGCCTCCAACTTTTTAATGGCAGCACAAGAATTTTAACTTTCCATGTCTGTGAAGCTTGTTTTTTTCATTTTTTTTTATTTTTACAGTATTTTGAGACAATGGCATGGAAGTCCCCAGACATAGTTCCAGCCCATTTAGACAAAGAGTGCTTTTAGTGATGCAAAGATGCTCCTTTTAAAAGTGTTGTTTTCCACCTACTCAGACAGTCTATGGGTGCAAAACTTCACTGGAAGTTTTGAAATTCTGTTATTTAGCCATCTTGGGTGAAAATATGTCTAACCTTGGTATTAACAGTAAAGTAGGATTATATATATTTTTTTCTGGCATGCCTTTCAGCTCTCACAATCGTGGATTTTAAAGCTGGAAGGGATCATGAGATTATTTTTTCAGTCTTTTTGAATTACCTGTATGCAAAATCTTCCTGCAGTATTATTCAATGTATGTTCAGCTCCTTGCATCATCCTTGCCACTGGGACCCAAAGTTGCCTTTTCCCCTCAGTGTTGCAGGCAGGATCACAGAAATTTTCCAGCCTCCATAGAAACAGGGGACAGGATTCCAGTGGAGAAGAGAGAGAACTTCAGATGTTGCAGGGTCAGGACCAGGACTCAGGACCATTCCCCTGCTCTTGCCCACAGCTTGCACAGATCATGGCCCACAGTCTGGTAAGGTCTTGCTTTCCTCCTGGTTGCAAAAATAACCCCAAATCTCTTGTGTGCTGCTCCAGAGACCGGAGTGGTTCTGCTTCATGGTGCTGTGGGTGCCTGCTGTGGGTCTGCAGGGAGGGAAGGGGACACAAAAGGAGCCACTGTGACTCAGGTGAGACCCCAGTCAGGGTTGTACAGGTGCGTTTTAGCTGCACCAAACCAGCAAACAGCCTTGGGTTGGCTGTGGGTGGGAACATTTTCATGGCATCATAGAACCATGGAATCCATAAGGTTGGAAAAGACCTCAAAGATCATCAAGTCCAGCCTTTGACCAAATACCACCGTAGCCACGTTGACTCATTTTTTTAACTCTTTTGGGGATGGTGGACTCCACCACTGCTCTGTGCAGCCTGTTCCAGTGTTCTTCACTCTTTCAGTGTAGAAATGTTTTGTGATATGTGATCTGAACCTCCTTTGGTGATCCTTGAGGCCGTTTCCCTTGTTCTATCACAAGTTTCCTGGGGGTCCAACCCCCACCTCACCACCACACCTGCCTTCAGGCAGTTGTAGAGAGCAGTGAGGTCTCCCCTGAGCCCCCTTTTCTCCAGACTAAACATCCCCAGTACCCAGTAGCAGTTGGTGGATGCAACTGCCCAGCAAGTTCATCTAGCCTCATTTAAATATTTGGGAACAAAAGTGATGTGAGATTTGGTAGATCAAAATGCTCATGCTCTGGATCAATACATCAATACCAGCATGGTCCAAAGCACCACGTACTCTGCTGTTACAAATCTCAACTGTATAAATTTAGCCCAGACTTCTTCCTGTAGGTCTTGTGCCACTGCACTGCAAACAGATCCAGTCACAGTGCTCAGCATGTTGGCTGATATTTTGGTGATTTTATGTGTATCTTGTCTTTGACAAAGCACAGGTGACTGAGGGGTGTGTGCAAATTTGCACCTGTGTGTGCCTATGTGGATTTTGTTTCTTCTTTTATGACTTGGGACTGTTAGGCAGTGAGAAAAAAAATTAGCTTTCTAGTTAATGTCTAGTGGCACCAGTACAGAGAATTTCCTCCTAAATATTTAAGCTTTTTTCCCCGACATGCAGGCAGCACCTTTCTGAGAAAGACACGTTTTAGAGATGTAATTCTCCTTACAAGTTGCTTTTCTCTCTCAGTGTGCTCTAATTATAGAAGCCTCAACGGCGTTTTGTGCACGCTCAGAGGTTGCAGCAGGAATTTCTGATAAAATCTACTCACTCAAAGGAACTGCTGCTAACTGCTCAGGCTGCTGGGTACAATGAACTGGAGGAGAAGTGCTGATTGACCTCCTCAGATCTCTGGGGGAGGTTAAACCATCTCAAGTGTGGAATTAGCACAGTGCAGGGAGTGGGATATGAGAATGAGAGAGGCTGCCGAACTCTCCTTTCCACTTTTTTTGGGGGAAATCACCTCATGCTGAACTTTCCAACCATGCTGTGAACTGGATAGGTGTTAGGGGGTGATCCCCACCTTCTTGACAAGCCCTCAAGAACTTCAAGAGATCTTTTCTTCATGTCCAGTGGGAGATATTTTCTGCTTTCAGGAGGAATTGGCTACCGTGACTTTTACATACCCAGTGTGGTTTTCTTGGTTCTCTCCTCTACTTCATTCATCCAGTGCAGACCAGCAGTGGAGAATTTGACCTGCAGAGCAGCTCCTTCCCCAGTAGATCTACGTGTCCCACCTAGCCTACGTGATCTTTCTTGTGGTTGCCCATTGAATGGTGCAGGGAATAACACCTGGGAGCTGCAACATGATGGGAAACCTGTGGGAGGCAACTTCTGACCACTTAAGGATGAATGATTGCTTCTAAAAAGCACGATTTTACCTGTTTGAGCAGCAGTGTAGCACATTTCCTGCAGATTGTTTTGCTGCCCAGTGCCAGTCCCCTCTGAACAGGGATTTGGAAAGAAGAAAGGCAGGATATGACCACAAAAGAATCACAGAATCATCAAGGCTGGGAAAGACCTTTGAGATCATCAAATCCAACCTTTGACTAGAAAATCGTAGCACTCCTGCTCCTTGGATCTTCATCACTGTTTATTTTAATGGAAAAGAAGAATGTTGAGATCCTCTGTTGAGGAGATGTAGAATGATGGAAGGTTGGGAGGAACCTCTGGAGTTCCCAAAGTCCAAGATCTCTGCTCAAGCAGGACCAGATGGATGGATGGGCTGAAGTTTGCTGTAGATGAACTCTGTTGCCTGGGGATGCACCATCCTGGCAACAGAGATGGAGGCAGTTTTGGGGACCCCTTCGTTTCAACCTTCTCTTCCCAAGAAGCAGCAAGGAAGGAATTTTCCCCAGGGAGAAATGTGACACATTTCAATCTCCCTGAGCTGCTTTGTGAGTTCTGCATGGCAGCAACTGCTGCTGACTTCAGAAGTGGTGGGTGGGAAAAGCAAGTGAGAGGCTGAGGGAAGAAAAGGAAAAGGAGGCAAAAAGATGTAAAAGGACTCATAGAATAGGTTGGATTGGAAGAGACTTTAAAGATCATCTGGCTCCAATCTCCTGCCTTTGCCAGGGACTCCTTCCACTAGACCAGGTTGTTCAGAGCCCCATCCAGCTGTCTGTGACCACTTCCAGGGATGGGACACCCACAACTTCCAGGGATGGGGTATCCCCAGACTCACATCCAAGACAGGTCCCCATTAGGTGGCCACTGTTGGCTTGTGGGTGAATGAGTCCCCTGTCCCAGCCAGAGGCTGTCTCCACGTTTTATCCCCACCATTTAATGCTGGGTGGATGCAAAACCAGCACAAGGGAATGTGGCGGAGCAGGGATTTGGAATGGCAGTCCTGTTCCTTCTGCTGGAACATTATATTTTCTTATTGCAATCCCAGGATCGACAAAAATCCACAGAGCCATTGCTGGCAACACCCTGCTCACACGTTCATATTTACTATTAATAGAGGTGTGCACAGAAGGGAACGGTTGTAGGTGTGCTGGAAATCAGGTGTTAACCCTTTTATGGGCATTTGATAGGGGATAGGTGTCAGGTATCTGGTGGAATTGACAAAAGCTTGGAGCCCACCCCCCCCAGTGGGCCCTGTGAGGGGATTTCCCCTTGTGACTTCTGTGCCAGGGATGAAAAATGAACAGGACTCTTGGTTTCTCTGTCTTTGTTCTGTTGTTTATTTTTCTCTTATCAGAAGTCTAGTGCACCAGACTTAGCACACCAGGAAGCAAGACACAAAATGGAGCCCAGACACACAGACTCAAGGTCTTTTAAAGCTATTTCACCCAATTGACTCTTAAAATGCACTTTGTTCCTACTTTTCTATCCAATAACTCTTATTAATCTATTCATGTAACACCTACACTGCGGCTTTCTCTAACCAATAACTTTGTGCCACCAACACTGCAGAAAATGGAGTAGATGAAGAAGATGAGACAATGCCCAAAATCCTCCATCTTCCCTCCTATCCACTCTCATATTATATTTTAAAACCCTAAATTTCTCACCCTGTGATAAGCTACATTACTACATACCACTATCTAATTCACACACTTGTGGATTCTAACTCATCCCAAAGCCTTGGTAACTTTCTCCAGGGATGTAAGTTAAAAGCAGTGTTCCTTTGAGAGTCAGGGCTTCTCAAGACAGGCAGAGAAGCATTCTCTGTGCCCTGGACTCCAACAATAGGTGTGAGGAAGGGTTTTCTTTGACCTCACCTGCAGCAACATGCTCAGAGAAGTTGTGGCTGCCCCATCCCTGGAAGTGTCCAAGGTTGGATGAGACTTGGAGCAACCTGGTCTGGTGGAAGGTGTCCCTGTCCATGGCACGGGGCTGGAACTGGATGAGCTTTAAGGTTCCTTCCACCCCAAACCATTCTGTGATTCTGTGATTCTGTGGTTCTGTTACTTGTCATGGAATAAGTGTCAGAAAACTCCTGTAGCGCTTGGCAAGAATGTTTGAAGAGAGGCTGCAGGAGGAAAAGAGATATGAAATCGTTCAAAATGGAATTTCTTGGATTCTTTGACAGAATGACTTCCCTGACCCTTAAATTATTATTTGCCTTGGGATTCCTTGATATTTTCCAAAGGGACTAAAAGATTACCTCCTGTGGAGGTTGCACATCTGCCTGAGCTTTGCTCTTGGAGCCAAAACCTTTCAGATGTATTTTGGTTTCACCTCTTTCCTATGTCTTGTACATGCATTTATGCATTTTTCTCTGTATGATCAGTGGTGCTGGTACTCAGGAGGGTGATGTAAATAATTTTTATTTACTTTTTAAGCTTTTCCTCCTTATGGCTGCCAAGTATGTTTAGAACTTATCTGCAAATTAAAAAAAAAAAAAAAGAAAGTAGAGTTGCACTAACTCACTAACTGAAGTATTTGGGAGAAATCCTCTTTTTTCTCTAATTTTCTTGCTATTTGGGTTTTTTAATGTGGGCAAAATTTGAGAACACAGTATTTCAGTTCAAAATGTCAAAACATTTCCCTTTGAAAGCTTGTAAGGGGCTGCTTCAACTGTGGTAAATGGAGGAAGAAAAAAAACTTTCAGCTGAACCCAGCTTACTGGGTTTGGCATTTATATCTGTTGATCTAAACCAGAATGCTTCAGCTAATAAACCAGTTGTCTAAAAAATTTAACTCAGCCTTTTCTTCATCAGTTTCCTGTCACTTCCACTTTCTCATACTCATCAGTATCACAGTGCTGTGGAATTTTTTATTTTTTCTTTTTAGGCAAATACTTCAAGCCATGTCTCAGTTTTATTTTGAAAGAAAAGGAGAAAGTCTGCGTTCAAGTACATAATAGAGTCTTTTCAATTAAGATGGAGAGCAAAATCTGGTCTGCAGATATTTGATGACTCCTGCTGAGAATGAGAAACAGAGCAAAGTTCTGCTGAAATAGAGAGCAAAAAAGCCACTTTTTGTCTTGCAGCTGAAGGCACAGTTGACCCTGAGGATGGATCAGTCCTGCTGAACATGAGGGCTGAGCCCCAGTGCAATGTAAATGCTGCTGGTTTACCCATGAGGAAGGGATTTCATTTGCTTTACAAAGGTGCAGAAGGCAATATAATAATGTCGAGTTAATGCTAATGCCCCTACAGTCCTTTTCTTTTCTTTTGTGTGCAAGTGTGGGCATAAAGTTCATTGTCCAAATCACATCACACTTGGAGAAACTCCATTTCTCCTGTAGCTTTGCATAAACTTCTAATGAACTTCTCTGTTATTTGAATTTTATTTTTTAAGGCTTTTTAGGGCTGTGCTGGATTAGAGGTTCCCTTGTACAGTAACAGGTCTGTGAATTACTTTTTATAAGGGTGTGTAGAGGACAAGGGAGAATGGCTTTAAATTAGATATGAGTAAGAAATTCTTCACTGTGAGGATGGGGAGGCCCTGGCACAGGTTGCCCAGAGAAGCTGTGGCTGCCCCATCCCTGGAAATGTCCAAGGCCAGGTTGGACAGGACTTGGAGCAACCTGGGACAGTGGAAGGTGTCCCTGCTCATGGCAAGGGGTTGGAAGAAAATGATTTTTATCATCCCCTCCAACCCAAAGCATTCTACAACTCAATGTTTGTGCCTGAAATCATCTGTGGAACAGTAATTTTTTTCTGTGTAATACATGGCAGTAAGATGATGTTCTCCTCTACTCCTCCCTTGGTAGATGGGGACGGTCTGTTCCTGAGTGAATGTGCCTCTGTGTACAAAAAAAACCAAATGACTAATCCTGTAATGTTTCACCACATTGACCATTTCACTGTGAGGAATAATAAAAGGGCTCACCAGTAACTTGCTCAGGGTCTGAGAAATCAAAATTTGGTCCATGGGAATCCCAGGGAGAGGCAGCTGAGCCAGTGCCTTCTGTGCCAGTCCTTCCTCTCCAGGGAATAACAGAAGCAGTAGCTGTGTAACAAGAAAAAGGACATTTTATGGCCATTGCTACAACCTCTGCTGACCAGCTGCAGATTCCATAAGCTGTGGGTGACCAGATCCACACAAAATGTCCCACAGAAACAAGCCCAGGAGACTTCCAGAAGCTCTGGCAGATGGCACTTCATCTTCCTGAACGACGTATGGGGTCTGGTACATATGGATTATAAAACCCTGTATAGGTTTTATGATTTCTTCCAAAAGAGCTGATTCTTGGAGCCAGATGGTTTCTATTATGGTTAATCTTAAGCAAACAAAAGTAATTTTCCTTCCTCCATTCAGTAAAGCTGAGAAGGTATATAAAGTATTATGCATAAATCAGCAGTATAGTTTTCTTATTTAAACATGTAGATAAAGATTCCCAATAAATGGCAAGGGGTGTATTACCCTTTTTCATTTTTTTTTTAATGTTTAATAAATCACCTTGCTCCATTTTTTTTCTTTGATGGAGAGTTGAAGCTCTCCAGAAGAGGAGGGTGCATCAGTTGGAACTTTTACTCTGAGTTGGGGAATCTACTCCAGCATTTCCAACATTACCCATGCACAAACCTCTTTTTCCCATAGATGGGTGCCAGCTGTTCCATTGCTCCATTGCTATTTTCCATTGCATCCACTTTGTCTCTGTTTCAGTCATTTCTGCTGTCCTGTCATACCAGATCTCACTTCGTCTCTCCGGGGCTTTTAGTTTGTGACAACTCTTCATGCAGGTCTCAATGACACTGCAAGGTCTCTCCGAGGTTCTTGGTTTTACTTCCTGTGGGAGCAACTTGTCTTCTGTGTCCTTGAAATGGCCTGAATTTTTAGTTGTGAGGAAAAGTAATGAAGAGGAAGAAAATGGGAAGAAAAGGCATTTTCTGCACTTGAAATTCCACAGCCTTGTGCTGCAACAAGTGTTGACTCTGGGACAAACTTGAGGGTCCAGCATCACATTTACAAGGAGTGTAGAAATATCCATTTACCTGGACCATGGAATGATTTGGGTTGGAAAGGAACTTAAATCATCCAGTTCCAGCCCCTGCCATGGACAGGGACACCTTCCACTGTCCCAGGCTGCTCCAAGCCCCATCCAGCCTGGCCTTGGACACTTCCAGGGATGGAGCATTCAGTGTCCCATTCCAATGGGATGTGTTTGTTCAGCTGGAAAGCTGTGGCAAGGTGATATTTCCTAGGGTTTCTCTCTTTAGTTCATAGGGCTGTTTTTTCTGCTACCACTCAATTGCATCACATGGAAATCAGAAAATCAGAAAATAATCAGAAAAAAAAAATCATCTCCATCTCGTCATTAATAGCCTGAATCTTTAAAAAGATATTTTCTAAGGCAATTAGTGCTGAGTTCATTAATAAGACGAGAAGAGAGGCTGATTAAGTGCCAGTTTAAAAATAAAAACAGTATTTTGTGATTTATATCACCAATAAATTTTTAAATAACGACGTTTCAAAAATATTTGGATTCTTCATCTTTTTTGCTGGCTGTTCTCACGTTACACTCCCATCATCTCGGGCAGTAAGTGTAAGATTAATCATTTCCACTTCCACTTTGCTTTTCCAGTCAATTCCTTTACATTTTCACATCCTGTTGGTGCTGGTGTTTGTGTTTGCATTAACACAGGACTGCAGACTATCCCAGGAATATGGCAGTACAAACAAAACTTGATTTCACTCAGGTTTTATTTATGTCCTCATACAGCATCAATATTGAAAAATGAAACAAACTGTCAAATACCTTAAATTGCCTTTCTTCTTTTTTTTTTTTAATGACTTAGGTATTCTTTTAAAAATACAGGCAGACACTGCCTTAATGCTTGCTTTTGCCACTGCGTTGGAAGATGAAGGAGGGAACATGATTAGACTTTCCATCTTGGAAAGGAGGAAGCAATAGGATTTGATAGGGAAATTAAAAAATTAATTGGTATTTTCCAGTACATTGATTTATTTCAATCAAAAATGAATTGTCCTTTTAACTCTATCCTAATCCACTACCAGCAAAAAAAAA
>VXAX01003545.1:201499-238338 GCA_013399835.1 Leptocoma aspasia
AAAAAAAAAAAAAGTGATTTTTTCATTTAAAAGGGACTTAGCTGCATCTTGGTGGCACATCAGAATTATGCAAAACCTTTTAAAGTTTGTCTCCCTGTTGCTTAGAAATTGAGAAAAGCTCTTAATTGTAAAACTGTCCAACCAAAACCAAAATTTCCACACTGCCAAAATTAGCACCTTCTAAATCCACTGCCCAGCTCTGCTCTGCATTTATTCTTCATAAAATTTTGCTTAAAATCTGAACTCTGTTTTTCATTTAACCATCAGAGAAAATCAAGTTTTTCCCCTAATTCTCCCATCTGGAGAAGAGCATGGCAGCCCGGGTGGATTCCTGTGGTGAAAGTGGAATTTCTCTGAATTGCTTTGTTCATTTTACAGAGGTTTGGGCAGGTGAAACAGGGCTGAGGATCCCACCAGCTCCTTTCCCATGGGCTGCCAACCTCACCTGACCTTCAAATCCCTTTTAGCCATTGTGTTGCCCCCATGAAGTGATGGGCTCTCAATTTTAGTAACAGCCTTGTGAGTCTTTGACATTTCCTTCTACTAAATCAACAAGAGCTGCTGTTTTTCTTGGGAATTAGATGGCAGTGTGTTTTTTTTTTTTTTTTTTTTTTTTTTTCCCTTTTTTTTTTTTTTTTTTTTTTTTTTTTTTTTTTTGTTTTTTTCTTCCCATNTTGCTTTTAGGTTCTTTTCCCTGCTGCCTAAACAGGAGCACAGGATGAGAACAGGTTTTTCTGGCAGCGTTAATGCAGATATAGAGAATATCAGGTTTTGTTCTGAAGGCTGAAGTTGCTGTCTAACATCTTTAACAAGCTCAAGAAGAAAAGAGTGAGAAGCACAAACTGTCACTCACTGCTGGGAAGAAATCTGATATATTTCTAGAGGTCTTTCAAAAGCAGGGAACTTATTAATAATAAATTGAAATAAACTGTTAGGGTAGTAACGTAACAAAGTTTGTTGGTTGGTTGGGACTTTTGCTGGAGTTTTGCTGGATGTTTTCCTCCCCATCATGAGCTGGAAGCAGCATGTCTGCTTCATCTCAGCACTTTGCTTTCACAACGGAGTGTAGCTCATCTTCTGGGCGACACCTGATGCCAACAGCTTTCTCTCTTGCTGTTTCTGATCTTCTCTGGGAGTTCTCTGCTCCATGTCAAGGCTGTAGTTGCTGATTTTCCAGGATTTTGGTCATGGATTTGCCGTTCACTTGCAAAATCCAGACCTGGAGTGAGTTTGGGCAGGGCTGCTGATTGCTCACACCTGGAACATGTGATGCTCCCCAAAGAGGAGCCTCTCCACTTGGCCAAGAGTCAGTGCATGGTCTGGTCTCAGGGTTGGCTCTAGGAACAACCTCTCTTCCTGGGCATTTTTGGATATTTCTCTTTATTTCCTTAGGAGCTCATGGGTGGATTTGAGAGGCTGTTTTTGACTACTGCTGCTGTGAGAAAGTTGGAGGTGCACTCTCAGGGACATGGATCCAAAGGTTTGGCAAAGCTGAACAATGTGGTGTTGACACATTTCTCCAACCACGGCAGGGGGCTTGGAACTGGATGATCTTTAAGGTCCATTCCAACCCAAACCATTCCATGATTTCTATGATTTTAACACAGTTGCAGGTTTCCTTGGCCACACTCCTACATGAGCTGACACTCTGGCACTGTCTGTGCTGTCCTGGACACACCAGGTGAGGTGCTATTCCCTAGAGAGTCTTTTCCTTTCTTCTTCAGCAGTTTGTTATTAGCATATTTGCTAAAGAAGGAAACCAAAGTGAAGAAAAACATCTTAACCAGAAATAATGCAAAGCAAATCTGATTGAATCTTGATTGCATTGTAGAAAGATAATTAATCATAGAACCACAGAATGGTTTAGGTTGGATGGGACCTTCAAAATCATCTTGTTCCAACCGACCTTTCACTAGACCAGGTTGCTCAGGGTCCCATCTGTCAGGAAAATTAATCCACAAACATCAGAGGTTTATGTCCAAAAAGGAGACCTTTTACTTTATTCAAATAAAGGGAGAGGCCATGGGGCATTCTCCTGGGGTCTCTCAAATTTTTGGAGGATGCAGCCTCCTTTTTATCCTGATTTCCCAGCCACATTTCCCTTCTCTCTTTCCCCATTGGCTGAGGTAATGCCCCATGGCCTCTCCCTTTATTGGAATAAAGTAAAAGGACTCCTCTGTCTCCTTTTTGGACATAAACCTCTGATGTTTGTGGATTAATTTTCCTGACAGATGGGACCCTGAGCAACCTGGTCTAGTGAAAGGTCGGTTGGAACAAGATGATTTTGAAGGTCCCATCCAACCTAAACCATTCTGTGGTTCTATGATTAATTATCTTTCTACAATGCAATCAAGATTCAATCAGATTTGCTTTGCATTATTTCTGGTTAAGATGTTTTTCTTCACTTTGGTTTCCTTCTTTAGCAAATATGCTANGTGTATACATATGAATCATGAAAATAATGTTTTGGGGGGCTTGAGAATTCATGCTTGGGTGAAATCAATGAATACAATAGAACAATATAAGTTTAATGATTAATGTATAGTTATGTAACAAGAAGAATATAAAACATGTCCATTTCAAACCCCTGTCAGAGTCAGATTTGGGTCTGTACCCCTGCCTCCCAGAGCTCTTTTAATAAAACACCTGCATATAATCAAGCTATGCTGTGATTATGTGTTTCTTACATTAACACCAGGACAAATACATATTTTTGGCACCCGACATGCAGCTTGAGTAAGTAGAAAAAACCTGTCCTGATTGCATTTTTGTTGTACTTACCCTGTATTGGGCTAAAGTAGCCATGTTGCTTGAATTCATAATGCCTCTCTGGGTGGAGGCCTTTATGTGTTTCTAGTCCCTAGGCTTTTTTGAGGTTCCATCCACAGCTTCTCTTGGCAACTTGTGCCAGCGTCTCATCAATCTCTAATATTTCCAAATGTTTTCTTTTCTCTTTGAATCACCTCTTGGGTACACAGGGATTTGTGTTTTTGTGGCTGAGGACTTGGTGCTGTGTTTGGAGTGGCATGGGGAGGTTTCCCTCATGGGGAGAATGGGAATATGGCAAAGCACTGCTGCTGGATTCAACGCTCCTTCCAATTGCCTTGGGACAAAAATCATCTCTTGGCTGATTTCAATGGAAGTGCAGAAATTGTGTGCAGCCTTTTTCCTCAGCTAGGTTGTGGAGGACAGAGTTTCTAAATTCTGTATCTTCTTTAATTTCTGAAGTTGACTTTTACTGCTAATTAATGCTCACCCTTTACCTTCTTCAATTCCATAAGGAATAATTCTCCATGGCTGGAGTGTCCCTTGCAGCACCTCCTGTGCCACCAGGGCACAGACTCTTGCCAAGCTGCCAAGTTTTGGTCCCACTTGCCTAGGCCTCACTTACATTGGAAACTTTTGCCTGAGTAGCCTTTTTCCTTGGCTTCCCTTGGGATAGGCACTGTATTTATTATTTCTCTCAGAAACATGTATTATATCTGTATTCAAGGCTTCTTTTTTATTTTATTTGCTAGGCTTTTCCAAGAAAGAACTGTGCTGAACTCCAGTTAAAACTCTGTGCACTTAGTTCTCTGGGAACATGTTAATTAAGTGTAAATGTAGTGGCTTGGAAAAGGTTTAGGTATTGAAATTGTTTCAGAGAGCCCAAAACAAAAATGGGACCCTAGGTGAGGTCCTTACCAACCTGAAATGATTCTCCCTGCCTGCTTTGCCTCCTTGCTCTTATCCACTTGTTGAATTTAGGCCCTGAACTTAATTTGGCTTAGAGATTATGAAACCTCTGTCTCCTCTGGCCAATTTGCTGTAGCTGTGGTACGACTTTCAAAGAAAAAAAAAATCTATTCTGTGAAAGCAGATGTGTTGGTTTTACTTTCATTTTCTCTGTAATTTTTCTGCGAGTGTATCTGGTGGAGAAGTGAGGTGGGATCAATGTCCTTGTGTAAGGGAAGGCTGAAGTGGAGGGGCAGGCTCTGATCTCCTCTCTGGTGACAGTGACAGGACCTGAGGGAATGGCCTGGAATTGTGTCAGGGGAGGTTTATTGGGTATTAGGAAAAGGTTCTTCACCCAGAGGGTGTTTGAGCACTGGAACAGCTTCCCCAGGGCAGAGGTCACAGCACCAAACCTGTCTGAGGTGAAGAAGCTTTTGGACAATGCTCTTACACACATGATGTAATTCTTGGGTTTGTCCTGTTCAGGGCCACGAGTTGGACCTCAGTGATCCTTGTGGGTCGGTCCAACTCAATCAATTCTATGATTTTTGGTTTTCCCTTAGAGACAGAAGGAGAAGGCAGGTACTTCACTACCTAACACCTCTCCCTCTTAGATCGGTGGGGTGAAATGTGTTCTTCCAGCTGAGAAGAATTTTACCTTCAGGTAAAACTTCATTTCTAAAACCATGAAAAATGTACGTTCGGGAGAACTTGGACAAATCAGGAAGATGATTAAAAAAGAAAAAAAAAAAAAAAAAGAACAGGAGTTTATAAGTGTTAATGCAAACAGAGACCTTGAGTTAACCCGTAGGGAATTGAGTTCTTGAACACACTGACCCTGCTGTGTGAGGAGGGCTTTGAGGGAGGATTGCTGCAAACACCAGCTTCATCCCAATTTTTACACCTCTAATTCCATGAGTGCCCCCTCTTTGTGCTGTGGCCTTGCTGAGGAGACCCAGGCCTTTTGGACAAATCTGTAGAAAAAAACCTCAGAGCTTTTCCATGTGAAACAGCCTCACATTTTACAACACTGATGAAAATCACATTGCCTGATGAGTGTGATTTTTGCTTACATTTCCCTTTATCACTTATTTCACTCAAATTTCATCAGCAGGAAATAAAAACCTCCCAAGCTTGCACGCCAGGAGCAAGTTCACATTACACATGATGCTGCTTCGTTCATTCTCTTCCATTTCCTTTTCTATTTTAAGCTTGCTGTTTTGAGGAGAGGAACTTTGTTCAAACACGTCCTTGGCCAATCCTTTCTGTCCTGGTGTTTGCTGAGGCTTTTTTTGACCAATGTCAACAGGAGAGCAGAGGTGATGAGGAGAAGCAAGGTTCTCTGTGGTTTATATAACAGGGGAAGGCAGTGGAAGACCAAAACAGTGTTCTGGCAGTGGAAGAAACCAAGGGCTGTGTGGAACATGGGATCAGACACCAGAGAATCCACAGGGAGGAACACCCTGGGGAGCTGTTGAGTACTGGGGACTAAAGGACTTGTCTGGGGTGGGTGGAGGTGTCTGTGCCTCCACCACTTCTTGCCTTTTGCATTTTCTTCCTCACATGACAATCTGCTTCTTTCTCTTCACTCTTTCTTGGCCTTGGCCTCCTTCACCTTCTTCCATCTTTTCACTTTTATGCCAACTCTTGTGGAAAAACTAAAATAAAGACATGAATTTACCATTTTTTCTCCAATCTCTTTTCCTCTCTGGCCAGCAGCCAAAAATCAATCTCTGCCTCTCCCTGGAGGCACATGGCTCTCATTGTGGATCTTAGCCTTTAATGAGGAATTATTCTCTTGGACAATGGTATGAAAAGGGGGGAGTTGGAGCTTTGCATTGGCTCGAGTGGTCCTGGAGGAAGAACAAGGTGCTGGATGGCTGAGACCCACTCAGCTCAGCTGTGAAAGGGTTAATAAGCCACAGGGCTGGGTGTGGTGGGGCTTAATCCATACTGCTAGAGGTAAACTGAGGATTGGGGTGGATGGTTTGAAATCAGAGTGAGCAGGTTGCTTCCTGCCTGCTTTTTTTACTCCTTGCAGATGTTTCATGGCACAAAATGGGAGTTCAAAGACCAAGTAATTTTCTGTGGGAGTTTCTTCAGCAAAGGATGATGCTGTAACTTCAGTTAAAGCTTTCAAAGGAGAGAAGCTGCAGGAAATCTATGCCTTTCTTTAACAGACCACTGATATAATCCTTGGTGGTGCTTTGGGGATAAATCCATGGCAATTTGAGGTGCTGAGTTCCTTGGCTACAGCCATGTTAGGTATTGTAAGTAGAAAGATCAAATTCTTGTCCTGTTTATCCTCTTTTCCCCCATTTTAGTTACTTTAATTACTGCTGCTTCTTCTCTGCAACTTGTAGGTTATTTTGGGTTTGCTGCAAAATTGAGTTCAGGGAGGGAATTGACTTCACCTGGCTGTAGAAAAACCATTAGGAGCTCCAAATTAGTGTGAAATAATTAATAGGAAAAGAAGATTAACATGGCAAACACGGGCACTTTTCATTAACATTAAGCAAAAGGACATTCCTGTAGGTTCCTTTGCCTTGTGTGTTGTCCTAGACCTCCAGCAACTCCCTTTTACATTAATTTTATCCAGATCACTCGGGACAAGACCTAATAAACCTGGTCAGGCATCATATTTGGCTTGTCTTGAAGAGGAACTGAAATAAATTCCTGCTGGGATTTCTCTTTCCCTACCAAAGCTGCTGGTGGTGCTTGGAGCTGTCCCAGCCCCACGGGTGCCCAGGTGCAGCAGAATTATTTTCTCCCTCCTGAGCAGGACTGGGGGAAGCAGCCCAGGAGTCCTTGGGTTTTATTTTGCCCCAAGCAGACACCACATCCCTCCACTGGCCAGTCCTCACCCAGAGCTGTCTCCTGTAGACAGAATTGTGATGAATTAAAGATTATAATTGCTCTGAATCGTGGAAAGTGAAGCACTCTGAGTGTTCTCTGAAATAGTGGTTGCAAAAATCATCTGTAAGGCTTGCGTGGATTTTTAAGCTTCTCAACCACTCCTTACAGTTCCCTGAAGGGAGATTGCAGCCAGGCTGGGGTCTGTCACTTCTCCCAAGAAAGAAATGGTAGAAAACAAGGAAATGGGCTCAAGATTCACCAGGTGAGGTTTGTGTTGGATATCAGGAACAATTTTTTCAATGAAAGGGTAATCAGTCATGGGAACAGGGTGTCAAGGGAAGTGACTGAGTCACCATCCCTGGAGATATTTGAAAGATGTGTAGATCCAATGTAGAACCTTTGGATTCAAAGGTTTTTTCCAACCTAAGTGATTCCATGATTCTGTTTCCTTTTTCTTTTTGTTTCTTCTTTCTCCTTTTTTGCATTGATCCAGAGTGTGACAGGTAACGCAGAGGTCTAAGATGCACCCCCTGCATAAGAGGTGGGTGTGAGGTGATGTTGCATGGCTGGATTTAAATTTGCTGCAGCCTCACATATTTTTACCCAGAGGAAGCAATTTCTGGATAAAACTCCACATCCAAATCATAAAGTTCCTGAAGGTCCCACTCCCTGCAGAGTGTGCATTTGTGACACGCTTTGCTTTGGCAGAGCAGGTATTGAAAAGCTCTTTTTTCCATCTGTTGCACCTACCTGGGTGCCTGTGGGGCTTTTCAGGCAAAGGAAAGAAGAATTAAATAGGCAAATATCAGAAATGCCATTGTTAGCTGCTGCTGCTGCTGGTTTTGGAACTTGTTGGTGGGGGTTGGAGTGACCTGGTCTGGTGGAAGGTGTCCCTGTCCATGGTGGCAGGAACAGATGATATTTAAGGTCTCTTCCAACCCCAAACATTCTATGATTTCTGTGACTAAAAATAAATATAATAGCAATAAATATAGCAGGACACCACTACATGCTAGGCAGGGTTGAACTGATAGCAGAGGAAATTGGGTTGTCCTGGGATCCAAGGGGATTTTCCTGGAAAAATAAATGGGGAAAACAAATAGAAACAGTACAAATGTTTTTTTTTTTTGTTTTTTTTTGAAATGTCCAGTTAAAGAAGTAAAGGAGAAACCATTTGCATGTGGCATTCTGTAGCACATCCACTGCAAAGCCTTCACAGCCTTGAGGACCCACAGTGTAAATAAAAGTCATTTTTTCCCAGCTGTGGCCCTGAACTCTGTTAGTGTCAGGGCATGTATTTAATGCATAACATCATTTCATGCTTATCAGAAACTCCTAATCCTTCTTGGGGAACCATAATGTTTAAGTATTCAATTGATGTAATCAAAGATGTTTAATTTTTTATCAGACTTCACATCCACTTCTCAGTCTTGATTTTTCTTCCTTGGCTTGGTAGTACAGAAGCAGTTTTGCTTTGCTTTCTGCTGCTGTTTTTAAATTGTTCTGCTTGTCTGCTTGAACTGCTGCATCCTCCATGAATAGTTACAACATCCCAGCTTGACGTGTTGAAGCTTGAAATTGGAGTAGTTAAAACAACCTCCTTGTTACTATTTTCTTTTCTTTTGCAAAATAAAAACAAAATAAAAGCCAGAACTGGCAGCATGCTGTGACGTGAAATAAAAGTCTCGGGGCAGGAAACTGCAAGCCAGATACAGTACAATTTTCTCAGAAAAAACATTCTCCATGAATTGCATTTTCAAAGTAATTGTTCGGAAATTTTGGACAAAAGTTTCATTTGCCTTATTGGTTTTTTTTTAAGATTTAATTTGCATTTTTTTTAGGTGTGAGGGTGATTGTGGGTGTTGTTAGATAGGTGTGGACTGAGAGGCCTTTGAGGAGGAGTTCATAACCTCACAGTCCTCTTCCATTTATATACTTTTGACTACAATGAATATGTGGAGGCTTAACAAATGAATTATTTTCATGACTTCAGAGTATGATCCACATGCATTATCTCTTTCCCATTAGGGAATTGTGGCACAGGGTGAGAAAACTGGTCTCCCACCAAGAAATATAAATAAATCTCATCCTCCCAAGTTAGCACCTGAATTGTTGGGTAGTTTTTAACTTCATGGAGCAGCTCTGGGCTCTCAGTGTTGCTCTGTGTTTCCTTCTCAGGTGTGCACAGTCCGTGCAGTGAAATTGGTGCTTCTCCTGCCTTTTGCAACGTTTGGGATATTTCATCTTTGCTCTTGGTGTGACTTTGGCACTTGAAATGACTCCTCAGAGGTACCTGCTGGATGCTGGGCAGGAGTGTCCCCATGTGGGAGCACACTGAACTCTGCAGCCTGGATTATCTGGGGATTTAAAGCAATGCTGTTCCCAGCTGGGTGATGACAGCTGAGCTCTGGAGGGAGTTCCCAACCCTTGGTTTGGTTGCTTCATGGTTCATCTGAGGCTTTGCTCAGTACCTCAGTGCATGTGGATTCAGGATCACTGGGCCAGGATAAAGATCTGTTGAGGCAGATTTAGTGTTTCTAGGGAAAGAATAGAAACAAAGAAGTTGAACAAACCCTCTCCTACTCCTCTAAAAAAAAAACAACCCATCCATCCAAAATGAGTTCCATCTCAAAATGTGCAGACCAGTTTTCTCTGGAAACTCAGTTTTCTCTGGAAACCCTGAAAATCTAAGAAAAAACTCCTAGAATGGGGTTAATCACAGTCTGTAAAGATCTAAAAGTCTTATCCTGTGCTGCTCTTTTGCCAGTGATTTAATAAGAGCTGGACCTTGTTAGTAACAAGTGAAATTCCTGGGGGACAGGGGAGCCCACACTAATTTCTGCTCTTCTGCAGCCTCCTCTATAGAACAAAGCAAAGGAGTGTCTGGGACAGTTGATTTAGGAGAAACTGCAGGAAGAGAAGAGTGGGAAAATCTCTAGCAATGAGGCCCTGTGCATTTGGATTAATCACCATTTAATACCCTGGATTTGTGTCATCCTGACAGGCTGATCCATGACTTTATTTACAGCTGTTACAGGGCTGAACCATCCCAGTGAGTGTGAGAAGCAGTGGAAAATCTGCTCTCTGGATGTGCAGCTGCTGCTCCAGCACTGGGAGATGCATCCTCAGCCCTAGCCTGAGCAATGCATCCAGCAGGGCTCTCATTTTGCCAAATTTCCCTCATTTTTGCCTTGCTCCATTGTTGTCTTTCTGCTCTGCCAAGTGCAGGTTGGGTGTGTGGTGTTGTAGCACCTCAGGGAAATCTGGTTAAGGGATGCAGAGTAGGTCAGAGTTCCAGTCTGCTGGCTTGAAGAAATGAATCTCAGCTCCTGTTTGAGTCTGAGATGTTTCACCTCAGAGGAGCAGCTGGGTAATAACAGGGGCTCTTGGACTCTGTAGGGTGGACAAGCCCTGGGGTGCTTCAGGATGTGACCAAAGTTTCAGGTAAAGCAGCTTCTGGGAAACCCACAAAAGCTGACACATGTGGGAGGCAGAATAAAAAAATCTGCTGGAAAGCTGCTGCCATAAAACTGGTGACAAAGATGTCATTGCAAATGAGTGTTTCTCTGGTGACTGTGATCAATCAAAATTGAAATGTCTGGTTAAAGCTTATTTACATGATGTATCCTTACTCTGTAAGGTGGACTTAATACAGCCATAATTAATAGTGTTAAGCTGAAGGAAGGGAGATTTATATTGGCTATTGGGAAGAAATTCTTCCCTGTGAGGGTGGAGAGGCCCTGGCACAGGTTGCCCAGAGAAGCTGTGGCTGCCCCATCCCTGGAAGTGTCCAAGGCCAGGTTGGATGGGGCTTAGAGCAGCGTGGGATGGTGGAAGGTGTCCCTGCCCATGGCAGGGGGGTGGAATTGGATGATCTTTAAGGTTCTTTCCAACCCAAACCATCCTGTGATTCCGTGATTCTCTAGTATATCTCAGTCTGACCCCACATCACTCCTTCTCTGGGGATGATGACACTGGAGAAGTTGGGGACAGTTTCAGGGATTTGAAAGTTGGGAATTGAAGCCAAAAAAACAAACCCAACAAAAAACCCAAACCCAAACAAGCAAGAAAAAACCCTAAATAAAAAAATAATAATAAAAAATAACTCAAACCAATCAAACAAACAAACAAACAAAACAACAACAACAAAAAAAACCACAACTAACCAAAAGAAACCCCACCCCACCTTCCACCAAACCTGAAACCCGAAATGTTCAAACCCTCACTTCAGTGTGTTCTCCTTGCAGGGCAGATTTGAGTACCTTGGCTAAAGTGGGGACCTTGGGAATGAAGTTGTGAGAATTTTTCTGGGCACCAGCAGTAGAAATTCCTGGCACTGACTGATTGTCCCTTGCATTTGAGCTATCAGGAAGGAATAGGAAGAAGAGGAGCCTCTCTTGGAGGTTACAAGAGGAATGTGTGGAGGTCCCATTGAGCTCCCACCTCCCTCCTGCCCCAAAGCTTTCACCCCACAGAGGAAGTGCCCTCTGCTCACTGCTCCCTCCCCTTTTCCACAGGCAGGACCTGCCATGGGCCCTCCTGCTCTGGAAAGTGCTGGTTGACCATCACTTGGCATTGTGGTTTCTCACTCAGTCGTGGTTCTGACACTCCCATTTCATAAATGAGGGGGAATTATTTGTATTCTGGTTGCTGGTAATCCCTGCAAATGCCATCTCAATCCATGTGGGCTGTATCCAGCAGCATCTTCACTGTCCTGGTGGTGCTGGATTTGTCTGTCCAGTGCAAGCTCCGTGACCAGGAGCTGTTAAAGCTGCACCAGACCACCCTGCCTGGGCTAAACTTCTGCAGCAGGGAGGAATCTACATCCCCTTTCAAAGCACCATCCCCCTTTCAAAGTGATTGGTGGTTTCCAGTATTAACACAGGTTTGTTTTTTTTTTTTTTTCTGTTTTTCTCTTCACAGCCACCCAGATTGATCCCAGTGAACTGCAGGAACTTTTTCAGGAGACTTCAGCCAACGTCTTCCGAATTAACTCCAACGGTGCGTAAAATGAAAGGTTTCCTGCTGCCTTCTGTGCTGTCCTGCTGATGATTCCTGTGCATGGGCATGGCCCCTGGCAGCTCCTCTTGTCAGGGAGCAAATATTAATGCAGCTTTTCTGCTGCTGCGTCTCACAAGCAGCAGCACATGTCCAATACACAGCTCCTTATAAGATGTAAAAATATTCCACCATATGTTCCATCCAACAGGCACAGATACATTCCAATCCTTGCTGAGACCACATCCTTTTTTTCTATTTTTAATTGTGTCATCTGTTACAATAGAGAGCTAGAGCTCAGAAAGGTGGAACAAGCCAGGCTCATTTTCAAATATATTGCAGCACTACTGTGTTCAGAGCCTGCCACATGAGCTTGCAAAACATCTATCTCCCTTAGAAAAACACCAGTACCAAAACTCTGCTGTTCCTCACTCTGTGGGTTGGGCAGGGGTGCTATTGCTGCTCACATCTCCCTAGAGATGCAGTCCTCCCTCCTTTGAAACAAGCTTTGGCTCATCAGTTTTGTTGGGTTAGGCTGGAGGAATTTATCTTGCAGACAGATATAAACTGAAATTGCTGTGTGGAAGGCAATGCCGTTGTACCCCAGTTCTAAAACATTCCAGTGTCAGACAGGGATCTGCAATTATCGGTGCTGATTTTACAATAGACCTTGAAATTGCTTTGGAGTCACCTGGACAGCTTCTGTGTCTGTTCTTTCTGTGTCTTGAGTGACTGAGAGACCTGGCCTAGGTGTAAGGAAAGGATTTTAGTGCCTCCTTAATAGTGTAATTCTTCCCCAGTGTGTCCCAGGGATGGAACCCTGGTCGTTGTAGCAAGGGATCCTTGTTAGAACAAAGATGGGAATTAAAAACTTCTAAAATGTAGTTGTCTCTACTTTCGATGAGTTGTGTATGCTCCATCTGCCAGGAAAATTCAAGCACCAATTTTTCTATAGCTACAAGGGATTGGTGACCCTTGTATTGGTGACACACATCCCATGCAAAAAAGGGATTATGCCACTGTGGGAGCTTGAACCTCCCAGCTGTGGTCGTGGGTGCTTGGCTTGCAGGTGGGTGAACAGCCACACCATAACACACAGAAATACCTGCATTAGCACCAATTTTGGCTGCTCCAGCACCAACAGTTTTAATTTGACAATGCCAGTGATGAGTGGTAGTAGCACTTCTGCTTCCAAACTGAGGGCTCAGAGTGAAGCTGTGCAAGCTTCTCGTGAGTCTGTGTGTGCTGTTCGTGTCCCAGATGGCCAGATTAGGGCTGGCTTGATGTGCCCCTGTGCTTCAGTCACAACTCCTTCTACAGTGGAGTTTTATCCTGAGAAAACCTAAAGGTGAATGGCACATCTCTTTCGAAATACCACAACCCAATTTCTGTTTTCATTCTTTGTTAGAATTGCCTTAACCCCTTCAATTCCTGTTTGGCAGCCACTGTTGTTATTTCTCCTCTTGAGAGGGTGATGATGTGTTTCCTCTTAAGAGCTGCCCGAATTGAGTGCTCTGTGAAGCAGATAATGACAATGCCTGCACTTAAAACTATTTTCCAAAAATGGAGAGGGTGCAGAGAAGAGCCAAGACTGTTTGATGTCTGAAAATCAGACTTTAAAATTTGTGCCATCCAAATTTCTGCTTGAGACATCTAAGAGGATTCCATCATGGTGTGTAAGTACCTCTCTAGGAAGAAGGACATCAAACTGATAGCAAGGGGCTCGTTAATCTTTTGTTCTCACACAGAAGGAGATCAGGAGATAGGAGTTAAAGCTAGACAAATTCAATCCTTCTCTTTGAGGATAACCAGCCATTAGAACTGCTTATGGAGGGGGCTTGATGGATTTGGCTTTGCCACAAACCTTTAAATCAAGATTCAAATGTTTTTTTAATAAGATATGCTTTAGTCCAGCTGCAGTCCACAGTCTTGATGTGGGAGTGATGGGATGAAATTTTATGGGAGGAAATCAGATCCGATAATCAGAATTGCTCTCTCTGGCTTTTAAAATCTATGAATGGATGCATCTATAATGCCTTTTAAAGTGCTTTCAGGTTGAAGGAATGCCCATAAGATACTCTACTGTTGTTGCTGTGTTCAGTACCCATATTAATTTTTTTGTCTGACAAAATCAGTTTCATTCAGTTTATTTTTTATAGTCTTCCCCCCAAAAAGTGGTTAGAGATTTTCAGGAGAAGGCTGCTGAGTGTACTGCTGATATTTGGCAGAGCTAATTCACTTTAGGTAAAGAACTTTTTAGGGTTAGAAAATGGGAATGAATGCCCATGATTTTTTCTGTACCGTAAAGTCTCTTCAGGAAATTCAGGAAGCTCTGACTTGAAGCATGGAAAATAAGTCAGTGATGTTGTTTCTCTATCACCATGCCAGTGGCTGAGCAAGGAATGTTCCAGATACTCACCAGAATTACTCCTCTTGTGCTGGGCATGGTGTGTTGAACATCCTACAAATTGCATAAATCCTATCACAGCTCCTCTTTTCCTCCTTGTCCTGGCTTGCTGCAGCCTCTCTGGGGTTTTTCAGGTTCCCCATTGTGTTTGGAGATCTAACACTGCACCTGAAATGTTCTTGTCCCTTTTGGGGTGCTGAAGATCATAGAATCATGGATTCATACAATCATTAAGGTTAGAAAAGACCTCCAAGATCTCCAAGTCCAAGCTTTGACTGAATGCCACCAAGGACTCTAAACCTTGGGAAGGGCCTTGTTGGTTTATTTTTGAACACTCCCAGGAATTGTGACTTCACCCCTTCCCTGGCCAGGCTGTTCCAAGCTGTCAGGAGTTGGCCATGCTATGATTTTGTTGTTTAGATTCTAAAAATCCCAGGTTGTGGCCAATCTCAGCAATGCTTTTTATGTCTTTGGGGAATGACTGTTTTTAATGAAACAAGAAGTCAACTTTGTACCAGGATTTTAAAGCACCATTGAATTTTATTGAGTAACACTGCAGAAGTAATAAACACTGTGTGCTTTGTCCCTCTTTGCTGTCCCTGTTCTTTTTACAGAATTCTGAGCCTTTGGGGTGATTTAAATTCTTCTTGGGCACTTCAGGACTTGTTTCCTGACCAAAGGGGATTTTATAGCTCTGAGTTGATTGTGATTATTCTCACCTATAAATGCTTCCTGCTCACTTTTTCTGTCATGAAAATGGAAATCTCCCTCATTTGTTGAATAAAAATCTTAGCCAGGACAGCTGGTTCTGTTTATGTGCTACTGGATCCCTCTCCTGCCGGGTTGTGAGCTTATAGACATTTTTTAATGCCATCTCTTATAGAAGGAGTAGAGGGAGATTTTTCCTAATCTTTTCATCTGCTTTCTTTCTCTTAATCTTTTGGGGCTGTCCCTGCTGAAAATGGGGAAGGTTCATAGAATCTTAGAGTCATTGAAGGGTTTGGGTTGGAAGGGACCTTAAAGGTCATCTTGTTCCACCCCCCTGCCATGGGCAGGGACACCTTCCAAGAGACCAGGTTGCCACATAGTGCCTTGACTTTTGCAACTTTCATGTTTTGGGGTTTTTTTTTAAGTTTAGTTGACTTTCCTATCAGGACACAAAATGGAGCTCAAGTACAGCCTGAATTGGTCTCATTTATGGCTTTTTTTTTTTTTCATCTATACTTTTTATCAAGACCTTGCATTTCTTTTCATGTGCAGCTTTTAGCTGCCTCTTAGTAAGTATCTTATAAACAAGTACAATAAATAACACTCCTAAATGGAGTTGCTCTGGTGCATCTTGTCTGCTCAGTGGAGTATATAAAGGAGGAATCAGGCCTGTGCTGGCCAGATGGAGAACCTGAACTCTCTAATGGGTCTCTTGCCTCTCTAATTCCTGCTCCTCACTCATTAATGACTGCCCATAACAGGTTGGTGCCATGTGCAGTCCCATTACCTCGACCTCAGAGGCTGAGCAAAGGATTTTTCCGTATCCCTCAGGTGTGACAGAGATTCCATTGCCATCTCAGGATGGTTTCTTTTCCCCCATTGATTTGAGGAGTGCAATGGCACAGCCAACTGGGGGCCAAGCTCTCTGTGTAGTAAATCAGTGCAGCTCCAACATCACTGATGCCTTGTGAATGTGCCTCATTCTGGAGGACTCGGGCCTGCCTTTTAATAACAAAAACAACAAGACTTTTAAAATAAGATTCCTGTTTTAAGAGTGGCTTCACACATCCCTCCAGCAGAGCTTGATGCTTTGCTCCTCTGGTCAAATTACTGCTCACATGAGCAGAGCTGGTACATTGAGAGAGATTTTCCACATCCAGCCCAGGAACTGCAGAGATTTCGATGAATTCATTCTTGGTCAAAGCAAGTTCAATTTAGCCCAGAGTAGTTCACATTTAATTATAGAATCATGGAATGGTTTGGGTTGGAAAGGACCTTAAAGATCACTTGCTTCCACCCCCCTGCCATGGGCAGGGACAGCTTCCACTATCCCAGGTTGCTCCAGGCTCTGTCCAACCTGGCCTTGAACACTTCCAGGGATGGGACAGCCACAGCTTCTCTGGGCACCCTGTGCCAGGGCCTCACCACCCTCACAGGGAGGAATTTCTTCCTAATATCCAATCTGAACCTGTCCTCTATCAGTGTAAATCCTCTCCCTCTTGTCCTATCACTTCACGCCCTTGTCCAGAGTTCCTCTGCAGCTCTCTTGGAGCCCCTTTAGGCCCTGGAAGGTGCTCTAAGGTCTCTCTGGAGCCTTCTCTTCTCCAGGATGAATAACCCCTGCTGTCCCAGCCTGGCTTCAGAGCAGAGGTGCTCCAGCCCTGTGACCATTTCCATGGCCACCTGGATTTTCTTCAACAGGTCAACGTCCTTCTTGTGTTGGGGGCCCCAGAGCTGATTGCAGTCCAGGTGGGGTCTCATGGGAGGAGAGTAGAGGGGGGGAATCACCTCCACTGAACTGCTGGCCACTCCACTTTTGATGCAGCCCAGGGTACTTTTGGCTTTCCTGAGATTCAGGAAACTCATGTTGGAGTCTTAGTCCTGCTGTTTTCCACATAAGAGCTGTATCAAGTGGTAACCTTTGGCTCCTCCAGAGTGCATATCTTGTCATTTTGGGACAACTGACAGCTATTTAGTTGTCTAAATGCTGTGTTTAAATTGGAATGTTTGGTGGAATTATTGGATAAGAGCTTAATTGCAGGTCACTTTCTCATCCAACTGAGGAACACTTTCCTCACCTCTCGCATTCGTGTCTCATATTCTTTTCACCTTTTGTAGGTTTTCCAAAATGCTGAACAAATCTGGCAGCTCCTGGGTTTGCCTCAGTGTAAAATGGCATGAGTGTGAAGTCTTGAACTGTTTTGTTCAATAACAAAACGGCTTCCCACTCCAATCTTCTCCAAAGCAGGTGGCAGTAAAACTCACTTTGAATTGTCCTTATTTTTGCAGGTCAGGTTAGAAAGGTTGATTGAGGCTGTAGCTGCTGTTTTTGTTCTGGAATTGCACACATGGCATTAACTTGTTCTTACAAATCCAGTGTCCACACAAATCCTTTCTTTACCTTGGCTTGCTGTCCATTCTCCAAGGACCACACTCTGCTTTATTCCAAAGGGTTGATGGGCCCAAAAGTATTTTCAGTTGATGAAAAATGTTGTATTTGAACTGGACAGCATGTGGATTCCAAGGGAAATTGATTTGTTAGGATTGTGGAGAGGGAAAGAGGGAATTACAGTATTCATGAGATCTCTGCAGGGTCAGTGCTGTACTTCTATAGAAGCAAATGGTTATTAGTGAAAACTACCAATTTATTCTTTTGAACACTGTGCTTCCAGCAAAGAAAAATAATTATTAGCTCAGTTACAGACAATTCCTTGAGGCTTTATCTTCTCGTATCTCCAAACTCTGCAGTAAAATCTGTTATTGAGAGCTAGCATTGATGGAAATATATGGTGGTATTCAGGGTTTTTTTGAATATTCATGTAGTTCAGGCACATTAGTTACTTTTTATGCTGTTTAGTGACTTTTGGTGTCAAGCCAGCAGAGCCCAAAAGAGAAGAGAGGATTTTGTCTGTCAGTGGAAATATAATTAAGTGACTTGTTCAAAATTACAGGCCAAGTCCAAGTCTGCAGAGTCATTAAAACAGAGGATTTCTTAAATTTCTGCAGAAATAATTGAGCCATGTTTTTAATCTGTTCTTCTTTCTATCCTTAAATATTGAAGCGTGACTGATAACGGGTTATGGGTTTTTACAATTGGAAATGTCCTGAAAGAAATCCCACATGTAAATATCAAGAATGTAATTTATTTAACATGTTCCATTGTGAGAAATCTTGAGTGCTTTGCTTGCTGGCTGTGCTAAGTCCAAAAGTAGTGACCTGTTGTTAATTTGAAAGTGAATTGAAACAGTGAAATTCAAGGGTGGAAAAAGACAACAGTACTCTTAGATTTCTGCTTTTATATACACACACACATATACATAGATATTTCTTAAATCTGAAGTAATTGCAAATGACAGAGCAAACCATGTTTGCACCTTCCAACTGCTTTTAGGGTATTTTCTTCTCCTGATGGAAAAGCCCAAGAAGTTGTCGAGCACAAACACAGGATATGATCACATTTCTGTTTTTTCTCAGCCAAAAGATAGAAAACATTTTTAATGTTAGCATCTAGAACAAAAAGATGGAAGATACCAGAGTAGACATCAGTGTTCTGCCTCTTAATTATTATTCAGAGCAATAAATAATTATTATGCAATTTCTTGCCTCTTCACCAGGGGCACATTTCCAGCTGGAAATGCTCAATGCACAATTCTGTGTCACCTCAAGGCTGGAAGAGTCAGAGATTTGTGCAAGGCACATGGAGCTGAGGTTTTCCTCACAAGGGGTCATATTCCATCATGTCATGGCATATTATACATGGATTCACCATTTGAGCTTCCAAGGGACCCAATTTATCATTCTGTGCCAGTGGCTACTGGTAGATGTTTTCCCCTTTCTCTCACAGGTTACTTGTTCAAATACTTCATTGGGTTTTTTTTAATGAAATTAAATTAAAAGACAAGCATCTGAACTAAGATCCAGTATTTTTTTTTTTTCTCTCTGAAAAGGTGTGCTGCTTCTTTATCTTTTCTTTCTCTGCTGTTGACAGTGACTTCTCTGGAAAGAAGTCTTCGATCCCTGGGGACCTCGAATGATACTCAAGAGCTGCAGGATGGACTGTGAGTTTATTTTAAATTGTTGCAGATCTTTTCCTTTGTCCCAGCCTTTTCATTTTTTTCCCTCATCTATCCTCACCCTTCCTTCCATCCTTTTGTTATAGCTGGATACCTTTTTTGTCAGGATTACTTCCCTTTTTTCCATTCCTGTCGGTGATTAATGGCATTAGGATGTGTATTGATCCTATAAAGCTTTGCTTGTGCTGGTTTCAAGTGGCAGAGAATGGTGTGGAGATAACACGGAAAATATGGCCCATGGGGAAAGAGGGCATTCTGTGGTTCTTGGAGGTGTTATTTTTCTGGTTTTTGTTGTTTTGTTGTTGTTGGGGGTGGTGGTTATTTATTTTTAAAGCGGAGGCGGAGTAGGAAACTGTGCTGGTTTTGGCTGGGATGGAGGTAATTTTCTCCACAGTAGCCAGTATGAGGCTATGTTTTGGATTTGTAATGAAAGCAGTGTTGATAATTCAGGGATATTTTAGTTACTGCTGAGCACTTCTTACACAGAGTCAAGGCCTTTCCTGCTTCTCACCCCACCCTACCAGCAAGGAAGGAGTGAATGAGCAGCTGTGGGAGGTTAGCTGCTGGCTGGAGTTAAACCAAAACAGATGTTTCTGGAGCTTTTTCTTTTTCCTTTTACCCCTCAGTTCTACTTGGCCAAGGTCCATGGACCCAAGAGGAAAGAGAAAAGAGAAAAGGGGCTTGTCACAGAGGCATGGAGTGACAGAACAAGGGGGAATGGCTTCAAACTGAAAGACAGTAGGTGTAGATTGGATATTAGGAGGAAATTCTTCCCTGTGAGGGTGGTGAGGCCCTGGCCCAGGTTGCCCAGAGAAGCTGTGGCTGCCCCATCCCTGGAAGTGTCCAAAGCCAGCTTGGACAGGGCTTGGAGCAGCCTGGGATAGTGGAAAGTGACCCTGTCCATGGCAGGGGGTTGGAACCAATTAATCTTTAAGGACCCTTCCAACTCAAACCATTCCATGGTTCAATGAAAAAAAAAAAAAAAGAGGGAGAGGATTTTATAGGAGGAAAAGTGTTTTGTGGTGTTGGAAGCCACATCACAGCATCACGTGGCACAACACTGACAGAATAAAACTTGAGTTGCAGTTGCAGGAGACACAGTTCATTAAGCTCCCTCTTCCAGAGCTGTGTACACACCAACACGCACAGTTAGCTCTCATTGTACGTGTGCTAATTACAGAACTCAAATGACTTCTCCAAATGTAGCACAATTTATTAAAGTTGCCTCCCTTCAAGCAGCTTGCAGGCAAAAATCAACTGTTCAGGATGTGTCTCTGATTTCATGTGTGTGACTGCTGCTCCTGCTGAGATTTAGCTATGAAGAAAGAGGAGAATTTGGGGTTTATTTCTTTATTTGCCTGATGGACTTGTCTGACCTTCTCTATGCAATACAAACTCTCAGACCTGTTTGCAATGCCTCTCCTTTTCTCTCCAATCCATTGCTTTTCATCAGGACGTCAGATCTGCCCTAATTCACATACACTGTGCTTTGCAAACCAGAGGATTAAAAATAGTAATAGTAATAGTCAGAAGATTTGAAAGTAAATTTAGGAGATTGGAGAGGATGTAAGAGTAAAAAGTCAGCCTGTGGAGATCGATGTAATCAGGAAAGATGTTTTCATGTACAAAATTATTTGCAGCATAAAGCACCTTAATAACTGCTGGAGATCCTTAACCCAGAAAAGGCTCTGTACCATGCAGATATTGTGTTTGCTCTCCTAAACTAATTTTTTTTTATTTAATTAAAGAATCAATTCTTCGACTCTTCAGAGCACTCCAGAAACATGGCTAGATAATTTTCCTCTTTCCTGAGCAGTTACATAAATAATTAGTGCATAAGCCACTAATTGCACTAATTATTTTTTGATCTCAGAATAATTGTTAATTGTCCAGATAGTTAAATGCAGCTTTTTAAAATTTTAACCATGCTTCCCTACCCCTGTCATGAGCCCCAGAATTCTTCCAGCTGTCTCCTGGTTCATCCCCTCTCCCCATGGTCTAAGGGGTCTCCCATTTCTCCTGTTAGGCTCCTTGTATCTCCATGCAGAGCAGTACCAGAGTGTGGTAATTATGAGTTTGGGTTTTATGAATCTCCCAGCAGCAAGCCTGCTAGGTTTCATTCCTAAGGGAAACAAGAGAGATTTGGGAAAATATCTCTGGGCCGGATCCTATTCTCAGGGACATGGCTTGTGCTTCTCTGCTCTGTTCCAAAAACACAGAGAGATAGTTTTTCTCTATCTAACCAATGAAGAAAGCTGGCCTTATCAGCTCCTCACCTTGGCATTCTGGAGACAGAAGCATTCTGGAAAGACACAGAGCATTCTTGGGAGCAGCAAGACAATCTTGTACTAAGGCACTGATGGAAGAATACAAATGTACTAAGATCGTACCAGGCTGCATGGCTGAGGCTTTTGCCTCAGCCTGAACATAGAGCCATCATAAATAAACTAACTTAAGCCTTCTAACACCTGGAGTCAGAGTCTTTATGCATGAGGGGAAAGAACCAGGACAACTGGTAAACACCTCATGCAAACAACACCAACCACACCAGGGTGCTCTGCTGAGGAGGACCAGCAGCTCCCTTCCCTTCAATCCTTTCTGTCATCCTGCCCTAACACTGACGTGTCCTTCCACTGCCCCCCTTTCTCCTCACCAGGCAAACATCCTCGAGTGCTCTACAAGAACTGCTTGTCTCTCCTGAGAGCTGCACCAGCAAAAAGCAGCGTGCCATGAATCACTAGAGCTGGCAGGGCTGCATAGATCTCTGCTCAGGAGGGTCAGCTCTTCAGGTGAGACCTTTGGGGCACTGCTTTCTGCTTCCCAGGCTGCAAATCATGGCTTAATCTTCCTCCTCTGCCACTTGACCCCTCTCCTTCAGAGGCTGATGCATGTCTCTCCTTGAATATCCTCTAGCTTTGAAGATGGGAGCAGTGAGGGAACATTTGGCAGGTTTATAGCCCTGGCTGTTAGGAAAATGATCATGGTTTTGGGTATCTGAGTAGTAAAATTGCCACATTTCTACTTTCTTGTTAAGTGGCTGTCAAACTCTGCCTAAAATGAGGCTGCCTAAAATTAGGCAGATGAGGGAAGGCAGAGTATTTGGGAATAGGGATTAATGGTGAATTGTTTTGCCACACAGGACAATCAGCTACTTTGGACTGCAAACTGCAGAAGTGTTTGCTTACCTAGCTGCAGGGTCCTGATAAAACAGAAAAAAACCCCAAAATTACCTGCTTCTTTGCCAAAATCAGGCAGGCTTTCTGCCTCTTAAGCACAGGACTCACAAAGGCATCAGATGAGGGCAGGATTCTTACTGTCAAATTGATCTATTCCCTTTTCTGAAATGGTTTCTCTGCTTTTGAGTGCTGAATCTTTCAGAAAAAGGATTGTATCTGTGGCAAGTAAATTTGGGAGGGTTCATCCCATGTGGTGTGCCAGCTCTAGTCAGTAAGACAGACTTGGCTGCTCTGTGAACAGGGTATAGATCAGACCCAAAGTGAATAATCCTGGTTGAAGCTCTTCCCAGAGCCAGCACAAATATTTGTGTGCTGCATGCTTGGAGCTGGATGTGCTAGCAAGTGAAATGTAAATGCCCATACAGAGCTCTTGGCTGAATGCAGCTGACCCTGGATTAATTGGGAAGGAAGTGGGAGCAAAGGGAAAAAAGGTGCATGGAGCTGGGACAAGGAGCTAAGGCCAGGAGGCAAAGCTGAGGCTTTCTGCAGTGATGCAGGAAAATTTGACTGATCTGTTTTCTCTCTGACCTTTGGTTTAATAATCCAGGCTTCCAAGGCATTTATCTGCCTCCTTAGCCAGAGTGTGTGGGATGAGGGGGTTCTCCAACATTAGGCACTGAAAGTAATGAGTTTTTAATTCAGGCAAATCAAATTAAACACCTTGGTAGAGCACTGTCTCTGAGAGACAGTGAAAACCAGTCTCCTTTCTTTTGACTGGTGTAGCTCTTTGGTCTCCCAAGATCCTCCACAAAGTGGCTGGAAATGAAAGCCTCCCTCTGACCTGGACAATGCTCTCTGAGAGGTGTGTTAGAAGAAGAAAAAAAAATTAAAAGTCTTTCATTTTCACACAACTTGACCCTCTCTTACTGTGATCTCAGGAAAAGCAAGGTGGCCATGCAGGCTGCAAGAGGCATTTGCTGACTACCTGGAAGCCATGAAATTAAGCGTGAAGTGGCAATAAAAGGTCCTTGATGTCCTTTCCTTGGAGGCTGGGTGGCTACAGAAGTGATCCAGGCTTTCCAAACCAGGCTTCTGCACTGCTTACCCCAGAGAGGAGTTTGTCACCTTATTGGACATTTGACCTTGTGTCCTTGCAAGGTCAAGAGGAATGAGAGCATTGAGTCACATTCACAGCTTTTTACCACTTCCAGGTGTGTGTGGGATGTAGCCCACGAGTCTTCACTCTGTGGCATTTTTGGATCCTTCACTAGTCACTAGCAGAAGAATTTACCTGTTTAAGGAGGAGTTATAAGAAGGATATTTTTGGGGCTTTTAGCACTGATGAGATTTTAGCACTGATGAGATTTGCTAAAAAAAAATGTTGATTTCTCCTCATTTGAGAAAAAAAAAAAGACTTCTGGCTTTCACCTCACTTTTCCCACTGGCATTATTTTTTTTTTTTTAAAGTGCACATTATTGAAATACGTGGGATTTTTTCCTGCACCTGAGAGAGGGCTCAGCTCTACATCTGCTTTTCTGATGGAACTGATATAAAGTCTTGGTTACAATGGTGCGTGGCAGAGAATTCCTATGGCCATAACGGAGTTTCAAAGTATTTTCCAAGTGGGGAAGTTGAATTTGAGATCTGAGCTGCTCCAGGGTGAGACAACTCAACAGTCCTGGAAGAGACTGAAAGTGCAGCTTTTGTATTGCTGCTCTTACGTGTTTTTTTGTCAAATATTAACTTCACAGAGCACCTCTTTTCCTTGGGCACGCATATATAGATTGCCACATTCTTTGCTGGGATTGAAGGGAGTTCCATCTTCCTCACCCTTCCTCAGGAAATTTGCATCATCACCAGAAGATTTTTTTTGGGAACAGTAAAATCACTTCATCAGTTTGTTTTGCCACCCTAAAATTGATGGAAGCCTAGAGTGAAATATTGTAGGTTTGGGGTGCTTTTGGGAAGAGAGGCATCCCTGTCCAAGACTGAAGCCACAAGCTCTTCAGGGCCCTCAGGCTCAGTCTGAGGATTTGTAGAATTTTTTTGCTGGATTTGTAGAAGCATTTTTGACACATGTTGACATTCAGGATAGAATCAGTAAGTTTGTGACAGGTTGGACTCATCTGGGAGTCTTGCTTGGCACAGGTTGTTGCACCCTCTTATGGATAAGAACCTAAAGGTGGTTGCCTAAATTTTCTTGGTCTCTGGACTCTGTCAAGCTTCAGCTCATCCTGGTAAGGTCAGAGAATCATGGAATGGTTTGGGTTGGAAGGGACCTTGAAAGCTGTATAGTTCCAGCACTCCCCTTTCATGGACAGGGACACCTTCCACTAGATCAGGTTGCTCAAAGTCTTATTCAGCCTGGCCTTGAACACTTCCAGGGATGGGCCAGCCACAGCTTCTCTGGGAAACCTGTGCCAAGGTCTCAGCTCCTTCACAGCCAAGGATTTCTTCCCAGTGTCCAATTTAAACTTGTCCTTCTAAGTTCAAAGTTATTCCCCCTTATCCTGCCACTCCATCCTTTGTCCCCAGTCCCTCTCCAGCTCTTCTGGAGCCCCTTTAGGCTCTGGAAGAGGCTCTTAGGTCTCCCTGGAGCCTTTTCTTCTCCAGAGGAACACCCCCAGCTCTCCCAGCCTGACTCCAGAGCAGAGGAGCTCCAACCCTCAGAGCATCTTTGTGGTCTCCTCTGGGCTCACTCCAACAGCTCCACATCCTTCTGGTGTTGGTGACCCCAGAGGTGGACACAGCCCTGCAGGTGCGGTCTCAGGAGGCCATAGCAGAGGGGAAGAATCCCCTGCCTTGATCTTGTGGCCACACTTTCTTATGATGCAGCCCAGGATGTGATTGGTGACTCTTGGAGCTGTTGAGGTGCCCCAGGGTGTCTGAGACAGATTGGCAATTTTGGCACAGGTCAGAAATGGCAGCATTAGGTGTGGTGGCACACTGGGACATCTCAAGGGACACTCCATGACCCCCTGATCCAAATGAGGGAACTGGCACTGCTATTTCACCTTCAGGGTGAATGACTGAGGTGACTCCGTTGGTTCCCACCTAACTCATATTGCACCCTTGGCTTTTTGGGGGGAGCTGTGGGGTCATTTGTACCTTAGCTGGACCAAAGTGACCTTTGGACATTCCCCTGTTCCTCTGGATGCTCCAGGAAGACTGAATAGTTTTCATGGCTTGAAACCTCACCAACCTGCTGCAGAGGTGAATGAATCCATGCCCCTCAGCTTTTCTGAATTGACATGAAACAGTAAAGGCTTTTTTTCCTCAGTTAATTTTATCATTTATGTATATTGTTTCCTTCTTTTCTTGTTTCACCATTATGTTTGATAAGTTGGAGGTATAGCTTAAAAAAAAGGTGTTTTTTAAAGTGTCTGTTAAAAAGGTTTTAATTCCTCTGGAATGCAGATTCATTTAGAGCAGAATGATGTTTTAAAGTCATAATTTACGGAAAGAAGATTTGTTAAAGTAAATCAGACAGAAGCTTTTAAGTGTCAGCATGTTTAATTAAGGGTAGAATTTAATAATGTTTTATATGGTTTTGTTATACTGCTTGTAGAAGCTTTAAAAAAAAAAAGATTTCCATAAATATTTTGAAATGTCGTTTTGATTCCGTTAATATGTTAAACCCTTCAAAGTAATACCTTCCCTGTTCAACTCAAAGCAGTCAGATTAACTTTATCTATCCCCCATTTATCGCTACTGGCATCAATTTCTGACAGGAAAAACCTTCTAGGTTTTGGCAGTAAAAATGGGTTGCCAGATTGCAACATTTGCATTTAACTGTATAATACACTCGCTGCCTTAATAACTGTGTTTATGTGACAGATCTCACCCTTAAGAATCCCAGAGCTCCAGATATGTGACAACCCTGTGATAAATTAGAAAAGCTGGTGATGAACTGCAGAATCCCCCAATGATGATAAATTCATACACTTTTGAACTGCCTGCCCTGCTTAGAGAGGTCCTTGGAGTATCCCTCCACATGCTCCAGCAGCTTCTAATGGCCACTACAAATCAATCTGTCAGCAAAGTTTTTCTTTTCAGTGTTTTTCTCCCAAAGTTGTCCTTGCCAGAGTTCTGAGGTGGCCAGAAACCTTGGTCAAAGGAAAACTGTCTTCCCACATCAAGATGGGTGGTGGATGTAGGCTGGGAATTTTAAACCTTTTAGTAATGGAGCAATGATTGTTTGTGGCAAGGGATGGATCCTCCAGGAGATGACAAGGAATGGTGGCATCTCGGGGACAGCCAATAATCTCTTCAAGGTCTCTTACTGCTGCTGCTATTTATGTAATCTTTTAATGCTTTTGTGTCTCAGTTTATGGTTTCTGTCCTCTCCTCAGTGCAGTGGTGGGTCAGAGAATCACAGAAAATCACACCCTGAGTGGGGCTGGAAGGCTCCACAGTGGGTTGTGTTGTTCTTCCTCGTGTCCAGGTGGAACTTCCTGGGCATCAGTTCCTGCCTGCTCCTCTTGTCCCGTTGCTGGGCCCTACAGAGCAGAGCCTGGTCCTTGCTCTGACACCTCAGTGCAGACACTGACAGAAACTGATGAGGTCCCCTTTCCAGTTGCCTTTTCTTGAGGCTGAACAGGCCCAGCTCCCTCAGCCTTTCCTTGTAAGAGAGATGCTCCAGTCCCTTAATTATTTTCATGGCCCTCCACTGGACCCACTCCAGGAGCTCCATGTCCTTTCTGTCCTGAGGAGCCCAGAAATGGACAGAGCACTCCAGATGTGCCTCAACTGAACAGAGGGCCAGGATCACCCCCTCCACCTGCTGGCCGTGCTCTTCCCAATGCAGCCCAGGATCCCATTGACCTTCTTGGCCACAAGGACATTGCTCCTTCATGGACAGCTTATTGTCCACCAGGAGCCCCTGGTTTTCTTTCTCAGAGCTCTGCAGAGTCAAGGGAAGAACAGCACACTCAATGCTGGTGAAAACTGCATTGATTTGGAACCCAAGCCTTCCCACATATCCTTGTTCCCATTTCCAGTTTGCAGATTTGGCTTTAGGTCCAGCTGGTGAAACACCAGGGCTGTAACATCTCCAAGGGAGATGAGGAACAGGAGAAGTTACCAGTGTGTGAGCCCACGTCCTTGCACATCTGCTCCAAGGATCCGCAGCAGTGTCCCGTGGTCTTTATGCCATTTGGAGCACAGATCTGGGTAAACAGTGAGATGATTTTTTGTCTTCTGCCAGTGATTGGATACTGGAAAAATAATCCTTCTCCTCACTCCATTCTTCCCTTTTGTGCCCCAGGTAATCCCACCCTTTAGGGGAAGGGAACACCCGAGATTTGTGGAGACTTGTGGTCAAAAGGAATGGCAAAAGTTAGAGGATCCACACAAACTTACCTAGATTCATTAGTAAATTGCACATCTAGCATGGAAATCAGTATAAATTAGTCCCTGACCTCCTGTCTAAGCAAAAGGCATTGGGTTTTGGATAAGGGGGTAGGGTGGAAGGGAAGAGAGAGAGATGGATTAAACATTGAGACAAAGGAAGAAAAGGAGAAAGAGAAGGAGAAAGAGACATCACCAGTCCTGGCTCCAGCTGTGATCCAGCTGATGGGGTGTCCAGGATCCCGGGGTGCCCCTCCACCCAGGCTTCTCGGGTTACCTTTTATAGATAAGTTTTCTCTGCTATTTTCTCTCTTTCCATGCAAATCAGTTGTCATGCACAGCCTGTTCTTCTAGACCTGTATGGAAATGGGTCAGAGCCTTCAGGGATCTTGGATGGTCTTGATCCCCCCTACAATTTGTTCCCCATTCCCAACCTCATTCCTGTGCCTGTGCTGTGTTGTGTTGATCTCCAGGAGCCAAAACCAGAATATTCTTCCCAGAAAAGTGCTGCCCTACCTCTGCATGGCCCCTTCTGCAGCCACATCCTGGTTTTTCTGTTATTACCAACATTGCTTGCTGGGCTCCATGACCATCCAGCTATCAGTGTTTGAGATATTCACATTATCCCCCTGATCTTCCAAGCCCCTCCATCTCCCATTTTGGAAGCCAACTGCATCCCCCAGCGAGCATTCTATTTGTAGCATGAAAATTTTACATTACCAGAAGTGTGGCTGGATATTGCAATGTGTAAAAATACTGTCATGTTTGGGGTTTTTTCATCAATTTATTCTTAGCTGTTTATCTGGGAAATGCTGATTTCACACTGATGTTGTTTTTATTTTTTTTGTTTTGTGGGTGACAGAAGGACAAAGAAATAAATAGAATAAAATGTTCCTTCTCTTTTCATCTCTTGAGCCACCACAATAGTTTTCTTAATTTTTCAGAAGCCTTTCTGAGATTAATCATTAAAAAATATGTGAATTTCCCTTCTCAATATTACCAAAATAGTAGCTTTTTAATGTGGGGTTTACATCTTTTGACATTTTCATGTATTAGCAATGAAATGTGGGATATGATTAGGTTAAAAATTCACATTTCAAGGAACAGAGAAAAAATCATCCTCCCTCACCTTGAAAAACAAACCAACTTCAGATGTTTTGCCTCTCTCCTCCCGCAGAGTTATAGAAAGTGCAAGACAAGATCACATTCTGTTAGCATAGCCTGCAGAGGGCAAATAATTTTATATTTGGGTTGCAATATCCACAGGCAGGAAGTTTATCTAATGACTTGAGATCCT
The DNA here is from genome assembly GCA_013399835.1 of Leptocoma aspasia. NCBI lineage: Eukaryota > Metazoa > Chordata > Aves > Passeriformes > Nectariniidae > Leptocoma > Leptocoma aspasia. The sequence goes on from VXAX01003545.1 coordinate 230,079, forward strand.
GACTGGAGCGACTTCCCTCTGGCTCTCTGAGTACGAGTTCTGTAAATTTCTTTAAGGCAAAAAAAAATATAATTCTTGGAGGGGGGATAGGGCAGTTGCATGTTTGTGGTGGGTTTTAATGCCATCAGTTCCAAATTCAGCCACGCAGTTCATGTAGATTGTAGGGACCTGTGGGACGGGGTTTGTTCAGGAATTCCCGTGTGGATTGAGAATTTGTCAGGGCTGAGCATTTCCAGGGCTCTGGCACATGCTAATGATTGTTGGAATCCTTCTGTTGGCTTTGTGTGAGGTCTGGTTTGTCCTTTGAGCCCGAGGAGCAGCGGTCCCATCACGGAGAGTGACGTTTGTTGTGACCTGTGGCTCTGGCTGAGCCATCCCATGTTTCTGCAGGATGTCTGTGGGAGCAATTAGCATCCTCTGGAAGGTCTGCTGTGCTTGGGGGGGGAAGAAAGAAAGCAAGAAAAAAAAAAATAGAGTCCAGTCTCAGAGCAGAGTGCAAGGATTTGCCGATCTGTTGCTTTCAGGGGAAGTCACTCTGGGATGAATATCTGCATTTTTTCCTGCAGTGATTTAATGGATGACTCTTTTCACACTCTGCTCCATCAGAAATAAACCCTTGGAGCAGACACTCCTCTATCTGCCCACTGCAGAAGGCACACCAGGGGTTAAGCAGATCTTTATGTTGTTGGTGTGGACGTTGTGTGCTTAAACTGAGTAAGGAGATGTTTTTTGGCAAATAACACTTCCAAGTTCAGGACTACTGCGAGGTCAGAGGGAAATCATAGAACCACAGAATGGCTTGGGTTGGAAGGGACCTTAAAGAGCATCCAGTTCCAACCCCCTGCTCTGGGCAGGGACACCTTGCACTAGAGCTGGAAACTCATGGGGGATTTGGTTTAAACCCCTTTTCCTGCCTTGTTTGAAGTGAAACTGGGTAAGGCAGATAAGGATGGTCTTTGGGAAAATGTCTTGGAGAAATAGCAGTGGATAATGCCAGGTGAAAACAGAAAAAAAAAAGAAGGTGAAAGATGAAAGAAAAAAGATGAAAGGGAAGGGGAAAGGAGAAAGTGGAAAGGGGAGGAAAGGGGAGGAAAGGGGAGGAAAGGAAAGGAAAGGAAAGGAAAGGAAAGGAAAGGAAAGGAAAGGAAAGGAAAGGAAAGGAAAGGAAAGGAAAGGAAAGGAAAGGAAAGGAAAGGGAAGGGAAGGGAAGGGAAGGGAAGGGAAGGGAAGGGAAGGAAAGGAAAGGAAAGGAAAGGAAAGGAAAGGAAAGGAAAGGAAAGGAAAGGAAAGGGAAAGGGAAAGGATTTTAATGCAACATTGGCTGGTTGTTACTAATGTCACAGCTTTTTGTTGTAGAGCATGTGAATTAACAGATCTACTCCAGAAAATAATTGTGATCAGCCATGGGTCCACAACATCGTCTTGAATAACAAAGCTGAAGGTCAAGTGTTCAACAAGCAGATGTGTTTTATTTTGAAATAATTGAAACCTCCAGGGGACTATATGTGTTTACCAGGATTTTTTATATTGCTGTCTGCTTATATTCTTTGTTCACAAAGCACAGATGCAATTTGTACATGGAGACTTTCCCTGCTCACATCCTGTGATCTTCATGCATTCAGTCTTGCAGAATAATGAACAAGTAATGCCATGCTTCTTTCCTAGACTGCAGTGTCACAAAATGGGAATTTTCTTTCTAGACTGAAGATAATGAATGGGGAAAAAAAAATCTTACTTCCCCAGTGTACATCCTTAGGGATTAAAGTAGCTAAGGGGCAATTTTCAACCTCCTTTTGAAGTTATTTTTTTTAGTATTGATACAGTAAATAATTACAGAAGGTTCAAACTGCACACTTGAATCCCTGCTCTTTGCAGCAGTAAACAGTTCCATGAAGTTTGAGTGGTTTTGAGTTTTGAGTGCCACGAGCGTTCTGCCACTTGGTCCCATGGCAACAATGATGCTATGAAAGGTGTGGACAAAGCAAACTTGTTACACCATTCAAGAGTGCTTTGTTTCAGCTGTATTTCTCCTTTTCTTTCCTTTAAGCTGCAGGAAATGTTAACCCTGTGTGCCAAAGTCTTGTCTAACGCCCTTTTGGAGGGTGTTATAAATTATAATGTACTCCTTTTTGGGCAAAAAATAAGGTAAAATCTGTTGCCTTGAGAGGAGGTGATTGTGGCTGGAGTTCAGTCTTGCTTCTTGGAGGCAAAACCTGGGGAGAAATACAAACACAGCAGCAGGAGATGGAGCAACAGCTTTTGTTACTGGTGCTGAATCCCAGGAGGTGCAAACTGAAAAATCCTGGCTATGGCCAAAAATCGAATGTAGCTGATCTGTGCTGCCTGGTGAGCTTGTACCACCCTTGAGTCAGAATGCTCCTCCTGGATGTGTTTGTGAGCGTGGCTTTGTGCAGGACCTCAGGGTTCCAGGGGAAGCTGATGGAGAGGACTGACAAAAAGGGGTAAAAGAAAAGGGGTGGCCCAAGTTGCTGTTTGATCAACACAAACAATGCTGCCTGCGGGGTGGGGGGAGGTAAATCAGTGTCACTTTTTCAAGTAAATTTGTCCCTGGTGGAAAAAAGGGGATGAGAGCAGAATAAGAGCTTTTCACTGCAACTGCAGGCACAGGTGCAGATTCCGCACCTCATATTCTGGGTTTATTTCTGAGCCAGTCACAAGGAAGACATTGAGGGGCTGGGATGTGTCCAGGGAGGAGCAGTGGAGCAGCTGAGGGAGCTGGGGGGGCTCAGCCTGGAGAAAAGGAGGTTCAGGGCACACCTTGTCTCTCCACAACTCCCTGACAGGAGGCTGTAAACAGGTGAGGGATCTCTTCTCCCAAATATCAAGCTATAGGATAAGAGGAAACAGCCTCAGGTTGTGCCAGGGGAAGTTTTGATTGGATATTAGGAAAAACCTGTGCATTATCAAGAGCTGGAACAGGCTGCCCAGGGGAAGTGGCTGAGTTCCCATCCCGTGCAGGGATTTAAAGGACACACAGATGTGGCACTTGGGAACAGGCTTTAGGGGTGGGCTTGGCAGTGCTGGGTGAGGAGTTGGAGTTGATTATCTAAGGGATCTTCCCCAACTAAAATTCTGTGATCCTACAGCCCTGACAATGCAAATCCATCTGAACCAGGAGAAGCTGGGGTTGTGCTGCAGAGAGCAGAGCTGCCTGGGCAGAGCAGGGGTTTGGGCACTGTTGAAGTGATTGTCTGTGCATGAGCTCCCAAGAACTGGAAGTTTGGTGAAATCACCACTTTGGGAGCTTCCTGCTTCTGTGCAGGATTGCAGTGATTTTCCCACATGCAGCTCTCTGTGCACTTTTTTCTTTTTTTTCCCTTTCAGTGTAATTAGCCTGTAGCAAAGCCTTGTGCCTGACATTTTGGCCGTGTTCGTGGTACTGCACACGATTGCAGTTGTGTTATTGTACAGCCAGGTTAGAGATAAAATCATCTCAGCTATTGCAGCTGGTGCTGATGGATCATTTCTCTGTATAGACCACTGAACCTTCTGAGGTAGCAGATTGCAAATGGGATTTAATGTGGGTTGTATTAACTGCTGAGATGTTTGAGGTGGTGGGCAAGACAGTTGAGTTATTTGCTCAAAAGCAGGTGACAGCAGCAAGTTGACAGGAGATTTAGATTATAACGCTGATAAAGCTCCTCAGTCTCTCCTGCTTGATTTGCCACTGGAGTAAGAAGGAAAATCCAGCTATGTCACATTGTCTGGAGAGCAGAAATGAAAGCAAGTGAGATTATTGAATTGCTGAGAATGGAAAATTCCCCCAAGCCTTGCAGAATAATGTATTTTAGTGATGCTGTACAGTTTATAAAGGTCAGTTTGCACTTCAATTACAAATCCAGGTTTAAAGGTTGTAAAGAACACAAGAAAAAATAGTGATTTATTTCTTTTTTTTTTTTTTTTTCTTTTGTAATTACCTCTTGGAATGCTGGTAATATTTCAGACTCATTTGTAAAAAGATTTCACAGTACTATAGCAACAGGCATTTTAAAAGCCTCAATAGAAATGCTGAAAATCTAGGTCCTGGTTTTATTTCTTCATTTTACAGATGGAGAAAAGAAGCCTTGTGAATTTTTAAGGTTCTACAGTGAATTAATCACAAAGTTGGGAGCAGTCTATTATGAAAGGTTCAAAGTCAGATACCAAACCAAATTTAAATAAAAATAAGCCATGGTCCTTTTTTTAATTTTTTTTTTAATTCTTTTTTTTACCAGCATTCTGGTTGTTAATCATCTTTATTAAATATGATTTCACACAGACCTGGGAGTGCAGGCTCTTTGCATCCTGGTTAATTCTAGCATAGACTGAGCTGACAAGAGAAAAGGTTTCCCGCAATGAGCAAATGACAAGGGAAAAAAAAAATAACCTTTTCTCCTGCATAGAAAGGCTTGGAATAGGGTAAGGAATGTTAATTTCAGGTAGGTGAGGAAATGCACTTTACCCAGGTGCCCCCTTGCCACGGATGGCAGCAGTCCCATGGCTCCATGTGAATCTGCTTTTCTTGGCTATGCCTGAGTGACCACACGGCTAACAAGCCATAAAAAGAGACAGCAGGGTCACAGGGTAAAGGTTGCTGCATTACAGGGCCAGAACATGCTAATTATGGCCCTGAAAAGTGAATTTGAGTGGATCTCTGTAAATTGCTACATTTCTCAGGCTGGGAGAGGGAAAATTTTTTTTCCCTCTGGCAGCAGCTGAGGAAAGCTGCCTCCCTTGACACGTGTGCTGCAGCCTATTTTATGTGTTTCTTCGTTCCACCAATTATGCCTCTGAGATGGACAATTAAAAAAGCATCTGTTTTTATGGCAGAGCACGGCTGCCTCTGGCATTTTATGTGCCATAGCGAGTCTGTACCTAGGGGAGGAAGATGAGGGGTGGAAAACGTGGTCATAAGGAAATAAAAAGGAAAAAGGAATCTTTGAAAGTGTGGGCTGGGTGTGCACCCCCTGAGCTGCCTGTCTGGTTTTAGCACAGCAAAATGCTGGACAAAGAGGTGGACAGCAGGGCTGGTGGGGAGCTGGTCCCTGTGGTTTGGGATAAGAGGTTGGGTGGTGGCACTGGAAATGTTTTTGGGCACCAGAACAGGCACCTGTCACCCAACACAGTTCCTGTAACAGGCACACAGCCTGAGGAGGGAAAGGATCCTTTCAGCCCTGGGGAAGCAAGGGATGGATTGATCCTTTAGATAGAGGTGGTGGACTTGAGGGTGATTGCTTTTCCCTCTCCTGCCTTGTAGGAAATTCCGCATGGCTCATTGCTATGGAAGGAAAGAGAAGCCAAAATAAATAATACAATATTTGTCGAGTATTTTTGTGTATCCAAGCCTTTGGGCTGGGGGGCTGGCACATGAGACACCCTAATTCCAGGAGCTGATCTGGGCTTTGGTAGCTGGCTCCACACAAAATTCATGCCCAAATCCACCCACTTCCAATCATGCATCACATCCCACCGTGATTTCTTCTGCATAGGCAGGTGTGGGCTTTTGGATGCCATCTTCTCCCAAATCTGAGCTCACTTTGCATGCTGAGCCAGGAGAATTTGGGAGATGGGCTGTGCTGCTGGCACCCAGTAATCCCAGCCACACTCAGAGCCTTGGCCACTGCCTGAGGGAGGAGTGCTCCAGTACATGTCACTTCTGCTCTTCAGTGCTCATTAGTCACAGCCAAGGAAATGTCAGCTGTGTTTCATCCTAATTTTTATGAAGCCGCTGGGGCTCATTTTCTTTCTGCTTGAGTACTGCAACCAACAAGAATTATTTTAGCATTTACCTGTTTTTTTTTTTTCCCAGATATGCAATTAGAGATAAATTATTTATGTAGGTGTGTACATATATATGTGTGTCTACATACACTACGCAGACGTTCTTAAATAAATATGTAAAACATCTTGTTATCCATATAAAATTATCATTTTAGTTTTTTTTGTATTTTCAAGTGTCTTGTGTGTTGGTGTGCCTGTTAGAAAGACACAAAAATTGAGGCCTGGAAAAAGAGGAAGTGAAAAAATGATTGGAATTTTCATTTATCTAAACCCCCATTCAGGGATACAGTTTTGTGGCCGACAGAGCACTTGCAGTTCCTGTGTGCTGCAGTAGTTTTTGCTCCCACTGAAAGGTTTTCTCCTGCTCCAGCTTTCAACATAGAGGTAACAGATGTGAGAATACAACCTGCTCTAGTGGAATGTTCCCTGCCCATGCCAGGGGGGTTGGAACTAGACAATCATTAAAGTGCCTTTCGACCCAAACCATTCCATGGTTCTAATAAAAAGATCATTTTATGTGGATAGCAACAATATATAATGAGTTATACACCTCCTTTTCTATTTCTAGTATGTAAAGTTCATTAAATATTGAATATTTTAGTATTGGACTCTTCTCTCATTCAAGACTGCCAACCAGTTTTTTTTTCTCCATTGTTTAGAAGTGAAATGAGTATGTAGTGAGTACTCTTCTCACACTTGTCAACTGGCAAAATGATGAATAAAGAGGAAAAAAAGGAATGCCTGTGCTTGTCAGTGATGCTTATATTATACTAAAAGCAAACCACATTGTATTTTCTTGTGAAGATATTCCTGAATCCAGCTGCTAGACCACAGAGTCATGGTGTAGTAGAAAAAAAAATATTAAAACCAAGTGTATATGTATTAATTATCATTATAGTTATACTCAGAAATCCAGAGCATCTCTTTATTGCCGTTGAAAAGAGCATTTTCCCTAGACTGGTCTGAGCAATTTTCCCAATCTACCCATCCAAATAATATCCACAAAAGCACAGAAGCACCTGCTTCCCTCTCTGCATTCAGCAGGGGCTGCGACATGGAGAGGGCTGGGAAGATCTGGTTTATGCATGAGCTGCTGTGCCTGCTCAGCAAAAGGTGATTATTCCTGTGCAGATGGGTAGTGCTCCCGAAAAATGCACCTTGGTGGATTGCCTCTCTCATCCCTTCCCTCCATGTTTTGCAGGACTCAAGGCAGGTGACAGCTACCCAGGATCAAAGTCATTTATTGCTGGTAATTGCACAGAGTGTGGTTCTGTTATTGTCAGGTCTGCTGCTCATGGGGGATTTTGCCTTGGACTGTGTTCAAGTGGATCTTTTCCCTAGATTTTGGAGGGGACTGGTCAAAATCAAGGTGTAATTCTTTGTTGCTCAGCTCTAACTTCTTCTTATCTTCTAAAGCATTAAGAAATTATTCAATGCTGATTAGGCTTAAAATAAGCAAGCCCTGAGAACAAAGCTGTGGTGCAAAGAGCTGCTCCCTTGGCTGTATAGTGCAGGAGGCTCTGAGTAGTTCACCAGGAACCCTCCTGGCTGGATCATGGCCAAATCTGCTGCTTTTGCATGTTGATTAACACCTGGACAGGAGAATTTATGGACAGGGATTGGAACTAGATGATCTTCCAACCCAAACCATCCTGTGAGAGGCTCCACAGCTCGTGGTGTGACATCCCTCTGCCGGGTTTCTCTGTACAGAACCTTATTAACATCAGCAGGAGCTGTTGGACCTACGGAGAAAATGTGGCAGTTAATAAATGATGATCCAGGCAGCCTTTTATTTGTAAATGATGGTGCAGATGAGGGCACAAAGAGGGGAGTAGGAGCTGAAGGAGGCATTAAATCTGGCATTTGTAGAGTGGGAAAATCATCAGCATGAGGGGGAGCTGGAACATGATGGACTGTTTATTGTTAGAGAGGAGAGATTTATGATGAGCGTGTGAACGGCTCACTGTTTTCCCCATTGCCTTCTGTTTTCGTGGAGGGATGGAATTTCTAGCTGAAATCAAAGTTTGCCTAAGCAGGAACAAAACAGTGTTCAGAGAAACCAGGAAAAAAAATAAATAACGTGAATAAAGAACCTCACATGACGTTTTAAACTACCCTTGGCACAGTGTAGGATGATTGTAAAATTGCAAAGATGCCTAGAAAACACAAACTTGGAATAATTCCTGGGTGAAACAAGAAGAACAGGATTGGCTTCAAAAGAATGCTGCACATAATGAAGTGAGATAAAACACGGAAAGCTGACACCATCCTTTCGTTTGTACCCATAAGCATCACATTTGCTTTTTCCAGCCCCTTCCCTCTCTCATCAATGGGCTTAATAAAAATCACTCCCTTCTTTCATGACCTTTCTTATGGCTTTTATAGCTCGGCTGCTTCCACATTGGTGGATGGAGCAGCAGATTTACACTCTGGCCTACCTGCCTTGTATCCTGTGCATCCTTTTTTATTGTTTATTTAT
>VXAX01003545.1:253037-411081 GCA_013399835.1 Leptocoma aspasia
TTGACAAGGCACAGAAAACAGGAGAAAAGGAGCAGAAATTACTTCTGAGTACAACAGAAAGGGGAGCTGGAGCAGGAGAGAAGCCAAAATGTTAAAACAGAAGAAACCTGGCTCATTAATGTGATGTTTAAAATAGTGCTGGAGGAGGAAAAACAAGTGCTGTGCTCTCTGTGGGAGCAGTGTGCACCTGGCCAGTGCTTCCAGCGTGGAGGGAAGCTTGTCCTTGCAGTCAATTGTGGAATAAAAAACAAAAAACAAAAAACAACAACAAAAAAAAAAAAAGTTTTGAAAGGGGCAGCTGATGTGAGACAGTTGGATATTTGGCTGGAAAGGAGCAGTCTTGGGTGACCTCAGTTTTTTGATCTTTGCAGGAAAAAAAAAAGAAAGAATCCAACAGAAAATGCTGGGTAGGAAAACATCTCCTTTTTAAGGTTATTCCCTCAAGCTTTTAAAAAATCTTTTTGTTCCTCCAGTCAACATCTGAACAAATATCAGCTAATGCAGTCACAATGTTAAATTTCATCTTATCATGCAGGTAAGGAATAGTTATTTTCTTCAACAACAAAAGAAAATAATTGATTCTGCTGAACAGGAAAGATGGAAAAAGCCAGCATATATGAAACAGGCTTTGTTATGGTCAGTGCTTTCTCCTGAACCCACTGTTTTATTAGTTTTTTATTATTATTACTCAACATCTGTGTGCTTTCAGAGATGGCTTCTAAGCTGCTCTGCATTTTTAACAATTAACTGAAATACTTTGGATTTCCCCCAACCATCCCATCTGCAAACAGATTTTCTCAAGAGACAACAGCTGTTACTGAACTGTTGAGCTCTTCTAACAAGGAATATTGTCTAAACTCTGGTAAACTTTTTATGATCTCCAATTTACTGTCCTGGACAGTACCAGGCTGGTTGGGAAATAGCAAAAGAGTGTTAAAAATCAGCTCTCCAGAGAGGGAGGGCAGAAGGGAAGAAGGATATTTCTGCAATATTTTCTCTCTGTTAAGAGAAAAGTTCCCTGATCAGATTCCCTGACACACATCCAGACATTTGACAATTTAATTTTCTNTGCTTAGAGAACCCCAAATACCCAGCTAAATGTTGGTCTGACAGGGTGGAATGTATGGGCAGAACATTTTTGTTTGGCAGCTAAAAATATCACTGGTTCTCTTAGCTGTTCCACCCAATGATGAGTTAATTTCTTTTAATTTTTTGTCATTAATAAGGGAAAGCTGATAATCAGGAAGCAGTGATTTTTTTTTTTTAATTTAATTTTATTTAAATTGCGTGGGTGCTTCAGGGCTTTCCAAGCATTTTGATAAACTCTTGGGTTTTTTTGACCAGAGATAGCCCTCACTTACCCTTGGAATGAAGTGGTGAAAGGAAAAGGGTGAGAAATCCTGGGGAAAAGCATCAATCCAGTGATCTGAGCAGGGCTGAACACATCACAAAATCGTGTTGGTTAGGATGTTTTTCTGGATGTCATCTGGACCAACAACAAGAGCAAGGCCAGCTCTGATCAGGCTTCTGGCAGCCTCAGGTGACTATAGACCTCAGATAAAGGAAAAGTTGGGATTCATTCATGTCTTATCACTTACCCATGCTGACTTCGTGCCTCCAGCTTGCTTATCTTTGTACCTTCTTGTTGGAATCCAGGGCACAGAGAATGTTTCTCTGCCTGTTTTAGGAAGCCCTGATCCTCAGCAGAACACTGTTTTTAACCTTTGTCCTTGGAAAAAATTACCAGGGCTCTGGGATGAGTTGGAGCACACAGGTGTGAACTAGGTAGTAGTAGTAGTAGTAGTAGTAGTTTGTCACAGGGTGAAGGGTTTAGGTTTTAGGATTTTAATATGAGAGTGAATAGGGGACAAGATGGAGGATTCTGGGTGTTGTCTCATCTCCTTCTTGTTCTTCTTCTGCTCCATTTTCTGTAGTATTGGTGTCACAAAGTCATTGGTTAGAGAAAGCCGTGGCATGGGTGTTCCGTGAATAGATTAATAGGAGTTATTGGTAGAAAAGTAGGAGCAAAGTGTGTGTTAGAAGGTAATTGGACTAATCAGCTTTAAAAGACCTTGGTTTTGGGTGCCAGGGCTCCATTTTGTGCCCTGCTTTTTGTACACTCCATCTGGTGTGTGCACGGTGCACTGAACTTCTGATAAGAGAAAAATAAACAACAGTCTGAAGACCAAGAAATCCAGAGTCCTGCTCATTTTTCATCCCTGGCACAGAACTCCCAGGGGAACCCCTTCCAAAGGGCCCAGGAGGAGGGTTCCCCCTCTTGTTGGTTTGGCCAAAACCCCGACACCTTCTCAGCAGTTTGGGGATGAGGGGAAGGGATGCAGGTGAATGCTCCAGCCAGAAGAGAGTGCACAGCTTGTGGGACAGCAGAACTGATTTGTGGCCTTCTCTGTGCAGGAATCGTCAGCCTGGAGAGCAAAAGAGCTTCAAGGGAAGGAAATCTGCCTGTCTCCATGGAGTTTTTAAACCCATGGAAGGAGCAGACACTGAATTCCTACATGCTTTTAAGTAACTAGAGAGCCACAGTCTGTGTTTTGGTGCCTGCAGGGTGGCACAGTCCTGGGGGAGAGGTGGTTGGGTGGGTGGCTTGGATGTCACGTGCACCAATAGTTATGGGTCTGGATCTCACCCAGTGTTTCTGTTTCGTTCAGCTGGGAGAAGTCCTGAAACAGAAAACTAAACCAAGAAGTGATTTGGGATTTGGGATATCTGGTACTGACTGATTTCCCTCAATTAAAGAATTAACACTGGATAGTAACAGATCCTTCTCCAGCCACTCTGCCCCCAGCCTGGAGCACTGCAGGGAATTGTTGTGGCCCAGGGGTAGGACTTTACATATAACGAACTATCCCCAACTTTTAATTTCAATGGTTTTATTCAGAAAACTCTGGGATTATTGATTCAAATCACTCAAAAGCAGCTCGGAAGTTTGGAGTTTGGAGTGCCTCTTGTTGCCCCCACAGCACACACCAGCTGAGAGATTTTAGTGAGCTGACAAGGAGGGGAAAATCTCTTTCTGCCCTACAATAGCTGAGCCATCACCCTTTATCCAAGACCTCATGAGTCTGAAATTCTTTGGATTTTCACTGTACTCCAGAAGTCCATTTTCAGGTGAACAAACTCTTCTGTTCATTCAAGAAGGAAAAGGGAAAAAAAATATATTTAGGATTACACCCTTTAGCTTCTTGCATTTCAGCCTGACCCCTGTTTTGATGTAAAATCCTATTCTTTTAAAAGGAGAGGTCAGTCACATGCTTCAGTAGCATCTCTCCTGTGGTGCTTTGGTCCTTCAGAGGATATTGCTGCTGAATTCATTTAGAGAACTTGTCAGCTGGATCCATGTGCTCAACTTTTTGGCAGCTATTGCATAAACTTAGCACACTTAACCATTTTGTATGAAAGCCTGTTTTTCAGCACTAAGGCTGCAAGGAAACATGTTTGGGCTGCTCCATCTGCTTTTAAAGTCACTGAGTGTGGGTTTCTCTGTTTTCTTCTCTTTTTGGGCCCCTACCTGCACAAATGCAATGTGATTTTCACCACATGATTTTAAATATGTAATTTCCTACCCTGGTTACATTTACAATGGCTCTTGTTGAAGCAAGGCAACAGAGAATCAGTCTCTGGAATTTTTTATTCTGCACATGAGCCTCGATTCAGGGAGAGGAGAAACATTATTGATCTTTCATCAGGTAATTTTCTTTCAAGCACCTGCATTGGACTCTTAACAGTGGTTCTTAAGCTGAATCCATTCTGCCCCTAGAGAACAAATTTGCTATCAGCAGCAGAGGTTTCTGATAACGGGGCTCACAGTTTTCACATTTGAATGGATTGGAAAGCTTGGATGTTTCCCTTGGCCCTCCCTGCAAACAGAGTTGCTGTATCTGAGTTCATTAAATGCTTTATCCCTTGCCTTCTGCCAGCAGAAAGAGAGTCTTGCCTTACCTGAAACAAACCTCAGAGCCTGGTGATTTGTAATGGACTTCCTCAGGTCTTTTATTCTGTTTGTTTATCCTTTTATTATCTATTTATACCGTTTCTTACCAGGGCAGGATCTCTTTGAAGCTTAATTTTTTGCACGACCAGTGGTGCATTTTAATTGTTGTGGAGGCACGAGTCCTCCTGGCCACAGCCTGAGGGTTTTTGTCATGGACCAGGGATGGTGATTTGCACAACTCCTGTAATAGCAGTGCCTTTTGGGTGCTGGTGCAAAATTTATTGCCCCACAAAGTGGGGTCTTCATTCACATGGCCGCTCTAGCGGGTGTTTTATGGGCCAATAAAGTGCCTTGTGTTTTTGTAATCTAAGTGCTCGCCTGCTTTATGGTCTGATGTCACTTGCAGGGTGGTGGGGAAGAACGACTTCTGGCACGTTGGAAATTATGCATTATTGTCACCTGAGAGCCTGAAGGATCTTTAAAGTAATGAAATGTGGGGCTGATGAGCAGAGGAGTCTCACCAGTGGCATTTCTTTTAAGATTTTTGCCTGTTTTGGAAAGGTAATCATTCCTGAAAAGAGACAGATACATCTATCTGCCTGCTAAATTAAAGTGTTGCTCAAAAAGCAATGCCAGGCAGAGGGAAAAGTAAGGTGAATGGAAAGGACAGTGAAGGAGAAAGAAAAGTATTTAGAGATTTAGACTCTATATTTTGAGTGCATTGCACTCTGTGCGGGATAAATATATTAATTTGCCTTGTACTTCACAGCTTGCCCTTATGTTCAGAAAGTTGCAGAGATGTCAGATTTAAAGAGGCATATGAAGTGTAAGGGATAGAGCAATAGGTGGCAAGTAGGCTGCTGAGATCCATTTCTCTTCCCAGCTCAATTCCTTCCAGTTATCTCTGTGCTTTTGAGAACAAAGTGCAATATGAAAACAAATAAAACCACAACAAAAAATTCCTGCTCTCAAGCAAACATATTTTAAAGCTGATTCCTGCCTTATATTATGTTCACATTTTTCTGTTCTCCCTTCTTCTGCTCAAAAAAAAAAAAAGAAAAATCAGAAAAAATAGATCTTGGCACAAGTGCCTCAAGGGAGTGTGTTCAGAAAGCGCCAGCACTGTTACCAACATCGACTTTTAAGCTTCACTTTGTACTTTAAAATGTCTCTTTCCTCCAGCTGACCTCTCTCTCTGCATAGCATTGTTCTCCAAAAGCCCTTCCAGCAGAGGAAGAGGTGGAGGAGAGAGAAAAAACAAAGTTGTGGAGCCCTTGGTGTTTGCTCTTCTGTGGAGTTGAGGGAGCTGCTCAGGAAGGTACAACAGATTGAGTGTGAGCAGAAATGGCACAGTGGGAGCAGAGAGCCCCAGCCCACAGGAATTGGAGCAGTTAAAGTCATTCTCAGCAGCAGTGGAAGTGATCATCTTCAGAAGGAGTCATAAAGGTAATTTTTTTTTTTCTGTCTGAAGCAGCAGCAGTTTGCAGCTTCTCATTCTGGTCCCAATATTTTTGCAGCAGGCAGGCTGAGAGCTACAGGTCTGGCTCAGGACATGCTGGTGGGTGTAAATGTGGGGTGAATTTTAGGTGGGTGAGGAACATCCCCTATCAGGGAAAATGTGATCAGAGGACCAGAGGGAGAAGTCCTGGTGTCTTTCCTCAGTTCCTGGAGCTGGACAGGTGAGGGGTGGGAGTGGCTGTGCTTTATAAATGTGTGAAGATGTCATGGGGCAGGAGATCCTGTCCTAGCTCGGGTGATGTGGCTGGGGAAATGTTTTGGGAATGCAGAATCCCAGAATGGCTCAGGCTGGAAGGGGCCACAGTGGGATCATCTGGTGCCACCTCCCTGCACCAGCAGGGCCATCCCAGAGCACAGGCACAGGATTGTGTCCAGAGGGCTCTGGAATATCTGCAGGGAGAGAGACTCCACACCCTCTCTGGGTGATCTATTCCAGGGCTCAGGAAGAAGTTCTTCCTCATGTTCAGGTGGAACTTCCTGGGATCAGTTCCTGCCTGTTCCTCTTGTCCCACTGCTGGGCCCTACAGAGCAGAGCCTGGTCCATGCTCTGAGCCCTCTCTGCAGACACAGACAGGGATGAGGTCCCCTCTCAGTTGTCTTTCCTTGAGGCTGAACAGCCCCAGCTCCCTCAGCATTTTCTTATCAGAGCTGCTCCAGTCCCCAAATCACCCTGATCACCCTTCACTGGCCCCATTCCAGGAGCTCCATGTCTCTCCTGTACTGAGGAGCCCAGAACTGGACACAGCCCTCCACGTGTACCTCACCTCCTCACCAGAGCTGGGGAGATTTGCACAGGAATTTGGAATTGGGCATCAGAGTTTAGGGAGATTGATATAAAAAAGTATAGCAGCAAAATCTTGGTGTGAAATTGTTTGGGGTTTTTTTTGGGTTTTTGTTTGTTTGTTTGTTTGTTTGTTTAGGAAGTAGAGAACTTGTGGATGGTGTTTGGTTTTGGTGAAGTTCATATTGTTGGGGTTGTGGAAATGGTATGGAGGGAAAATTAGTTCCTTCTCTATAGGACATGTGTGAGAGAGGGTTGGGACCAGGGAGGTGAAAGGTTGGACATAAATAAAGCATAAAAAGACTGTGTTTTCTGGGGACAGAAAGGGGTCTGTCTGTGTAATGAGAGGTCCAAAAGATGCTTTTCTGTTTAGAAGGACATGGACTCTATGGATGAGCCAAGTTTGAAGCAGGACTTGCGTGTGAAATTGCATTTAAATCATAGGTGAATAAACCCAAAATCATCTTGTCCAACCTGAATGGAGTTTCCAGATTGAAAAGAAAGAGATGCTGGGAGAAACCCAACTTGTGGGATCCATAAACATCTGTTTTGGAAGCCAAAAGCTATGCCATTGCCTCTGCCAGTGATGGTGCCAAAGCAAATCAAATAGAGAAGCAGTTGGCTAAATACTGGATTTCTTTGCATGTTGCTTCTCTGTTAATGGAGTTTGCATCATCTTCACCACCTGTTGTAAATACCAATCAATTTGCATTGCAGAGACAGCTTAAATAATTGGTATTTGCAGTGCACTATTTATTAACATCAGTGTGGAGGTTTATGAAGTCTGTTATAATACCTAAAAAGTGCATTTCTAACAAACCTGGTGTCCCCAGCGCTGTTGTTTTGAAACATTGTCTTCATATTCCCCACCAAAAAAACCAGTGTGAATCAAACCTTCCTCCAGTTTGGTCTGTGAGCTTTATGGTGACGTTTCCTCCATTTATAACTTGGGATGAGATTGGGGATCAGGATAATAAATGTGTTTCCCTCGCTGAGCTGCTTCCTCCTGAACCCCAGAGCAGCTGGTTCCTGCCAGGGCTGTGCCCGTGTCTGTGCACTGCTGCAGGTCTCTGGATATTTGTCTGCTGGTTCTTAAAGCTGACTTTCCTGGGGATGATAAACCACCTGGCTTTGCTCTTTGGACTGCAAAAGAATTGCTTGGTCATTGCCTTTCCGTTTAGATTTCCTGCTAGTCCAAGGGAGGACATTTTTCACGGCTGTATGAGACAGCCTGTTTGCTCCACATTGACAATTCCAGGGGCACAATTGCTGCTAATGCCTTTTCCTTCTCACTTAAATCCTGATGGAGGAACCGGGTTTAGGCACATCACTTAATTTAAGCATACACACAGGAGCATTTGTGCTTTAATGCCCCTAACTAGAAATACACAAATAACCACAGCCAGCTGAAAAGTGTCTCGAGCTGTTTGTTTGCCTTTGATTTCTTGCTCACTTCACAAAATAACAAAACTCATCACAGTCGTTTGAGTGAAATTGATTCATTTTTCAATTAAAATTGCCTGGGTTTAAGCAATGTTGGGTTTTTTGGTGTTTTTTTTTTTTAATGAAACATGTATTTTCTGGGATGAAAATGCCTACATCTCAGAAATTGATGTGATTTGTTCCCTTTTTGCAGATGTTTGCTTTGCGTGCTCTTGCCACTGAAAAAATTTGGTGGCAAGAAAACACATGAACCAGCAAAACCAACTTTTAAAATCGAAATAAAGCCTAAAAAAAATCTACATCTCTCTTCACCAAAACTTTTAATCTTCCAAGTCCTGGCTCTTTTATTAACGATGGTTCCATTGTAATTTCTCAAGGAGAGCTGAAGCAATCGATCATTCATTCACATCAGTAAAGTACCCTTCATCTTTGCTTTTCACAGTGCCCTATCGAGTATTGAGTGCATGTTAAATGCTAAAACCAAGAGAGGGAGTGTGGGAAGTGTAATAGACTGCATTAATCTGCAGTGCCATTTATCTCCTGTCCATTTGTCCCTGTCTTTCCTACATACGTGTCTGTGTGTGTGCAGGGCACCTTCTGGCACATTTGTGCACCCTCAAAGCAATATTTGTGGTTCTGTGCTGAAACACGGAAGCTAATCTCTACAGGAGCATAAATTATGAGTAAACTTGTTTAAGCAGATATATCAGTCATCTTTTTTATCTTCATGAAGTCCTTGGGATTTGTTATCTTTTGGATTTTGAGTCTGTAGCTTCCAGCCCATGTTCTGCAACAGGCCCGTTGTTAAGAGGGAGTTTGCATTTGTTGGAGTGCACACACAAACAGATTTGAGGGTGAAACTCAGACAATATCCACATCTCTGCCATTCCAGGGCAGGGGGACTTTTTCATCATAGAGTCATCGAATGGTTTGGGTTGGAAGGGACCTTAAAGATCACATTGCTCCAACCCCCATGCCATGGGCAGGGATGCCTTCCACCAGTTACTAAAACTCTTTTACAGTGTATAATTTTTTCTCTGTATTTCTGGACTACAAGCAGGACTCAGAAAGTCTTTAGTCCTCCCTTTGAAAAACATGGTTCACTCTCCTGGTAAAATTTAAAAGTTTAGTAAAGGACAATAAGGACAATAGGAGACAGAGACAATAAAGCAAAGATTATGGCCAGGTGCTTCTTGGCACTCAGCCAAGAGCACACCTTGTTTGGAAACACCCTTTATATACCATTTCTCACCCTTCTTATACAATTTCTATTGCATCAGCCTGTTGCATATTTAAACTTTTTCTCAAAACTAGTTTACATGTTCCAAGAACTGTTTAGCATGGCCCCTCCTTGGGTCCGCCTTTCTAGAGCATGAGCATTTCTTGGTTGTGGTTTTAGTCCATTCTTATCCTCATCTTCAGTTTTTGGGCTTTCTTCAGACAGTGAGTGCTGATAGTTGGCACATCAGTGGCAGGTTCTCATCATATGTTCATTGGATATTATCCCAACCAAGCAGGCATTTTAACACAAGGATGTCTAAATCAGCTACTTCTAAGTTTTAGTTAACAGCAGAAATAAAAACTATATAGCAAAATTACTTTAACACCACACATGTAGAATCCATTTTAGTATTTGCAAAAAGCCAATACAATATGTATCTATAACACTCCCCATCTCTCCCTGAAAGTTGATTTAACTCCTACAGAGCCCTAAAAGCAGCGACCCTGAGCTTTCCTTGCGCAGAAGCGGAATCACCAAATCACAGAATGGCTCGGGTTGGAAGCGACCCTAAAGACCATCGAGTCCCAACCCTGAAAAACCTGGAAAGGCAGCTCCAATCCCAGCTTCAGCGAGGAGCTGCAGCAAATCCCTGGAAGGAAGGCGCGATGACAGCTCTGTAGGTTGTGTGTCGCTCAGCTGCTTTCTATTATCGCTGCAGGCACCGGGGAATTGCTGCGGGGACACGTCGCGGTGACCTCTCCGTGACAGATGCGGTCCCCTGGTTAATGCGGGAATATGAAAGGCAGGACGGAATTAGAAAGCACGGGCAAAGCAATCAGAGCGATCACAGGCTCGGTGCCTTTTATCTCGGGGCGCTAAAAGGATTATTGG
This sequence comes from Leptocoma aspasia, assembly GCA_013399835.1. Lineage (NCBI taxonomy): Eukaryota > Metazoa > Chordata > Aves > Passeriformes > Nectariniidae > Leptocoma > Leptocoma aspasia. The sequence continues at coordinate 262,845 of VXAX01003545.1, forward strand.
GGCAAGTCCGGAAATTCGGGTGAACATTGAGAGCTCACGGAGGGCAGCTGAGGTCCGTGGGCTGGGAAGGGAGCGATCTGTTTGATTTTTGCAGGAATCTGGTGCAGGAGAATGGCACAAGCGAAGTTGCAAGAATAGGTAAAAAGAAATAACCAGTTTATCAGCACCTGAAGGGAAAAAAAAAAAACATTATAACTATCATGATCAGTAGGCACCAGGGTTCATCAAAATGAAATTATGGCAAATTAAATTAATTTCTGCCTCTCATAAGCTAAGAGGCTTACTGCATAATGAGGGAGAGGGAGGTGTAATAGATCTCAAGTGCTAGCAGGGCGGTTACAAAGGATTCAAGGGGATCTCCCATTAGGAAAGAAAGTGAAACTTTTAAAATTAAAATTTACTTGGGAATAGTATGGGTGGGAGAAAGAAAAACAACGTGAGAGGTGACTAATGGCAGTGACATTGTTGAGCTGCTCCCCGTGGGGTCCTGTTTTGAGAGCTGTCAGCAATGACTTGACAGATGGAATCTGAGGCGATGCTGAACTAATCTGTAGGTGATGCAGGGTTAAGGGGGGTCTCATAAAGTGTTCAGCAGATTATTTAATTGAAAAACACAAATCTGAATTGCTGGTAGTGGTTAATGAGTAACTAGCTGCCTGCGACTGGTCAAATCCTGCAGGGGAGCAAGCATTCTCCTTATTTCAGTAATAACTGCTTCTTTATTTATGATTATTTAATTTTAAGAAGCCATGATAAAGAAGGTATTTAAAAATAGGTATTGAAAAAGCCATGAAAAAATTTGCTGAGGTTTGCACTTCTGTGATGAAATTTGTGAGGGCTGCTGACAGAAATTCCTGCGTTTTAATGCAGAACCACTGAACAACAGAACTGCAAACCGTGTTCCTCTCTAGAGCTGGTATTTCACCCCTGTCAGGTGGGTTTGAAATACCTCCTCTTCTTTTCCCACACAGCCACAGACCATCCCCTGAGCTCCTGTAAGAAAAATAGTGCCACGTCTCCCAATACTTTCAAGTGACAGGTAAATTGGAAATCCATGATGCTTTTATTTTAGAATATTGTGTGCCTTGAAACCTGGAAGTAGTAGTCTGTATTTCTCCTGACTTTTACTCTGCTGGATGATTTACACCTATGCAAAGGGGTTTGCTGACAGATCAGAATTAGAGCTCTTAGTTTGCTCTGTTGTAAACTATTCCTCAAAATGCACAATTAGGTCTTGAGGAAGAAAAAATGTGGGAGGGGGAAATCCAGCTCAGAATGTCAGTTTGGAGCCAGAAAAAGTAGATTTAACTGTTTCTTCCTTTGAGGACTGTAACAACACAGTAAATAAACTGCAGGGCTTGGTGAAAATCAGTGCAACAACTTAGGCCAGGTTGGATGGGGCCCTGAGGAACCTGATTTAATGGTGGCATCCCTGCCCATGGCACAGGGTTTGATCTCCAAGGTTGCTTTCAACCCAAACCATCCTGTGAGTCTGTGATTCTGCAATTCTAAAAAAATAACCTTTCCTCCTAGTTCGTCTTCCTGCTTTGTTTACATCTGCAAGAAATGCTCAGAGGTGAGAGATGCCCCCTGCATTCATCATGCAGAAACAGCCACGAGTCCTGGATAGGGAAGATGTGTGCTTATGCTTTTACAAACAATTCCATGGGTGAGGAGATGGGTGGTAACATCTTTGAAATGGGTCTTAATGTCACTGTTAAATTCAAGGGTTGTTACAGAACCCAGACAATTTGACTCCTGAAACAAGTGGGTCTGCACAAACCACAAAATTTGGGGTAAAATGCCAGGTTCCAGGGGGACATGTGGCAGGTGGTTTGGGAAGGCTGCGCCTTCCTGGTACCTCAGGAATTGGGGAAAGGAAGAGGACAACGTGTGACTGGGAGTTTGGGATGAAAGGAGGCTGTGCCCTCCAAAACCCCGAGAGAGAAAACCTCACGGGCTGTGCCCTGGTGGAATTTCTCCTTTTGTTTGAATAAACTTGCAGGACTCCTCTGTCTCCTTTGCACAGATTGATTTTCCATACATCCTGGAGAATGAGGTTCGGGGCTGTCTGTGATTCTGTAAAGTGCTGTGATCTAAGGCAGAAGAACTTTCCATCCTGCAGATGAGTGTTTCAGCTCCCTCATGGTGGGAAGAGGGGAGGAGGACACTGATCTCACTGGTGACCAGTGGCAGGACCCGAAGGAACGGCTGGAGCTGTGTCAGGGGAGGCTCAGGATATCAGGAAAAGGTTCTTCCCCCAAAAGGTCACTGAGCACTGAACAGGCTCCCCAAGGAATGGTCACAGCTCCAAGACTGCCAGAGCTGAAGGAGAATTTGAACAATTCTCTCGGGGTCGGGGTGGAATTTGGGATTGTCCTGTGCAGGGCCAGGAGCTGGGCTTGGATGATCCTTGTGGGTCCCTTCCAGCTCAGAACATTCTCTGATTCTCTGGTTCTGCTNATCTCCAAGGTTGCTTTCAACCCAAACCATCCTGTGAGTCTGTGATTCTGCAATTCTAAAAAAATAACCTTTCCTCCTAGTTCGTCTTCCTGCTTTGTTTACATCTGCAAGAAATGCTCAGAGGTGAGAGATGCCCCCTGCATTCATCATGCAGAAACAGCCACGAGTCCTGGATAGGGAAGATGTGTGCTTATGCTTTTACAAACAATTCCATGGGTGAGGAGATGGGTGGTAACATCTTTGAAATGGGTCTTAATGTCACTGTTAAATTCAAGGGTTGTTACAGAACCCAGACAATTTGACTCCTGAAACAAGTGGGTCTGCACAAACCACAAAATTTGGGGTAAAATGCCAGGTTCCAGGGGGACATGTGGCAGGTGGTTTGGGAAGGCTGCGCCTTCCTGGTACCTCAGGAATTGGGGAAAGGAAGAGGACAACGTGTGACTGGGAGTTTGGGATGAAAGGAGGCTGTGCCCTCCAAAACCCCGAGAGAGAAAACCTCACGGGCTGTGCCCTGGTGGAATTTCTCCTTTTGTTTGAATAAACTTGCAGGACTCCTCTGTCTCCTTTGCACAGATTGATTTTCCATACATCCTGGAGAATGAGGTTCGGGGCTGTCTGTGATTCTGTAAAGTGCTGTGATCTAAGGCAGAAGAACTTTCCATCCTGCAGATGAGTGTTTCAGCTCCCTCATGGTGGGAAGAGGGGAGGAGGACACTGATCTCACTGGTGACCAGTGGCAGGACCCGAAGGAACGGCTGGAGCTGTGTCAGGGGAGGCTCAGGATATCAGGAAAAGGTTCTTCCCCCAAAAGGTCACTGAGCACTGAACAGGCTCCCCAAGGAATGGTCACAGCTCCAAGACTGCCAGAGCTGAAGGAGAATTTGAACAATTCTCTCGGGGTCGGGGTGGAATTTGGGATTGTCCTGTGCAGGGCCAGGAGCTGGGCTTGGATGATCCTCGTGGGTCCCTTCCAGCTCAGAACATTCTCTGATTCTCTGGTTCTGCTGTAGGATCATCCTGTCTGTGCAGGACACACCATGAGGCTGGGTCACCTCTCAAGTGTGGATTCTCTGCATCATTTTGGAGGTGCTATTGAAGGTTGGAGTGGGAGCTTCAGACAAAGTTTGTTGGAGAAGCTCCCATTGAGTCATGAGGTGCAGAGGGGACCCCTTTGCTTTCTAAACTCCTCAGAGAGGATCCTGAGGGCAGCTGGATCCAGGTTTATCCCCGGACTTTGTCAACAGTCTAAGTTTTACAACTTTGTCCCTCAGATTTTAATGATGGCACATCAGATATATGTCTGTGAAAATGATTATTTATTATGATAAATGATTAGGCAAAAAGAACTCAAACAGTATTATTTACTATGCAGAATAAAAGCTAAAATTCTATTACAGTATCAGATAGGATAGTGCACTAAATCAAAGCAATATTAAAGAAACTATGTTAAAGCTACCAAACCAAAACAAATTATTAGAGATTGATGTAACTCACCCAGGCCGATGACTGAGGGCAAATCCTTTTCACTCAGCCTTGAGGGACATCCTTGGGGCGCATCCTTTACCCAAAGGATGAATCTCCACACATACTCCAAGGAGGAATATGGAAATTCCTACCCTATGGAAAGTGGGCTGGACTTTTATAGATTACAGGGGCTGGCTGCCAGTCATGTGCCCCCAGGTCAGCTTAGCAGCTCATCTGCCAAATTTCTGCCTCACTATCAGGGTCTTGGTTTGAGGCTGGTGTGGCAGATGGGTTTTAATGCAATTCAGCAGCAAAACCCAGCACATGGTGCCCCTCTCAGCCCATCACTAATAGCTTGAAAAATAGGGCATTTTTTGAGGTTTTTGACCACATTCCAGGGCAGAACTTCATGCTGCAGGTGCCCCCTTCCACAGACCACAATGAATCTCCACTGGATTTTCTCTGTAGTTAAACACCTTTATTAGGTGGAGAAAGGGGAATAGGATCCTTAGGATCCATTGCTGTCCCTGTGGGCAATGCATGAAGTTTTATCCACGTGTGTTTGTGGTTTGCTGGGGCCTGTCAGTTCCCACAGCCACCAGTCCTTCACAGAATCCATCTGTAAGACAGGAAGGAGATGTCCTGTGGTGCCAGTCTCCCCCTGCATATTTGATGCTCGCTTTTGCTCCTCTGTCTCCAGCAGCAATGGAATAAATGTAAATGCAGCTGCTCAACCTACTTCTGCTTCAGCCACAGCTCCTGCAGCTCAGTGCTCTGCTCAAAGTACTCTGATTTTTACCTCTTTTTGGATAAGAAAACTGCAGTAAATATTATAGCAGCTGTGAAAAAGGCAAGTTTTGAGTTATGCTGAGCTATCTGGCGTAATTCTTGCCAGTCCTACTTGACCACTCTTAAGTGCAAAAAACGACTCCATTGCTGAGCAGTTGCCCTGTGCTAAAGGGAATTCTGAATCTACTGATATTCAAACCACTACAGCAAAGGTATCTTTGATCTGTACCTGAAAAACACATTATTGCTCTCCCATTAGGGATCAGAAGAAAATAAAATAAGCTGTATCTTGTTTTATAAGTGGAAATGGCATTTCCTGCTGGAGAGGGAAAACAAAGTCCTTTGAGATTATTGTAAGTATCAGCAGGCAGGGTGAGGCAGAAGAGCTCCTTCCCTTGTTGGTGCTTGCTGTTGCACTTGGGGTGTGATTGTTTTTCTGCTGACTTGCCCATTCATCAAGTGTCTCAAAGAAGCAGCAGAGGCAGAAGTTCAGCTCCTTCCTGGTGTCCCTGCGGACGAGGGGAGCAGCCACCGCCTCATCTGCCTCTTTGCAGCGCTCCTTTTGAAACTGGATGAATAAATTAGAGGGATGATGGTGCAAAGGACAAACCATGAGCAGCTGGGGATCGCGGATTCGCTGGGCCGTGCTCCTCCAGCAAAGGAAGCAGCAGCCACAGGGAACTCGTAAGCAGCAGTTTGGCATCTCCTGGATTATTTAGTGCATTGTCTTTGCAGCGTTTGTGCATGCAGAAATGCTCAGCAGGAGATGTTACTCCTCCTAAGAGATGCCCTGTCTGGTGTTCGCCCTTCCAGGGCTTGTTTTCAGAGCAGAGCTGTAGACAGGTAAATCTTTTACTACGTTTGTATTTTAGGTACTTGGCAGCTCCACAGATATAGCATTAATTTACTGTTGTGTGGAGAACTCTCCTGAGAAGGAAATTTTATTCATCAGAGACACCCCTTTAATTAACTTCCACGCTTCCATGGGGAGCAGAATATAAAGACAGATAATAATAATAACAATAATAATACTGTTAATACTACTAATAAAAACAACAACAAAAGCAACAACAAGAACATATCTTGTTACCATTACAAATTAAAATGAAATACTGCAGGAAGCAGTGTTTTGAGAGGGCTTTATTTAAAATTAAGATCTTAATAGCATTTAATGTAAATTAAATATAATCACTGTCTGATTCCTGAGCGCATCTCTGAGACTGAAGAATATGGAGTTAATTGTGCTGACAATATAGAGGGAAGTGCCAAAATCAAGCACCAGCATGTTGGTTAAAGTGCATTTGAATTAAGAGGTGGAAGGTAGAACTTTCATTTTTTTGTACTCATGCTCCAACTTACTTTGCAGCAGAATAAAGTTCGTGCCCAGCACGAATTTATTACGTAAGATATCTAACATAAAATTTACATTACAATGCAAATGAAGAAGGCTTTATTTAACTTTAGAGATTGGAAAGGATCAGATGCAAGAGCCTAACAAGCCATTTTACTTTGGGGATGGGGAATCAGTGATATGTAAATCCCTGAGTTGTTCTGTGGGCAGATAATTTATTGAGGTCTGCAAAATGGATGTCAGCTCCAGCATCTTGCTTTCCGTTCAGAGGAATTAGGTGTGGAAATCTGAGATTTGAATCTGCTGCTTATAGAATTCATGCATTTGGTGGCAAGATATCCTTGATTAAGAGACTGGGGATCAGGCTGACTGTGCACTCCTCCATGTTAACAATGTGACAGGATTGAATTCCCAGCTACCTCTCTCGCAGTGGCAGTGTGGGATACCTGTCTGTGATAGATATGACCTCTTCCATCTCAAATTAAAAGTGATGTAATTGCTCAGCTGGTGCAGTGAGTCCTGGGATCATCAGTAAGTGAAGTGCATTTTGATGAATGAACACAGGATTTGTATCTTAATTTAAATAAACAGAGGTAACAACTCATTATTGGATCTGGTTTTGTCTTCATACGGGATTATTTCTCCTTCTTGCGTGGTGCCAAAGGCGTCCATGCCTTCTGTGTGAGTGTTCAACCCTTGGCACACATCTGAATTCCTGTTCTGCAACTAAGAGATGTTGTCTTCATGGTGTGCTAAGCTTTCACTTGTAGTACCTTGTATGAGCTCAAGTATAATTTTCTTTACTGGGAGGGTGGGGAGGCCCTGGCACAGGTTGCCCAGAGAAGCTGTGGCTGCCCCTGGATCCCTGGAAGTGTCCAAGGCCAGGTTGGATGGTGTTTGGAGCAACTTGGTCCACTGGAATGTGCCCCTGCCCATGGCAGGGGGTTGGAAATGGATGATCTTGGAGGTCCTTTCCATCCCAGGCCATCCTATGATTCCATGATCCTGGACAGCTTTCCCAACTGAGCTCTTTGCATAAAAACATTGAAGTGGGGAAAAAAATGCCAACCTTTGGATTAAGACCTGAACAAGAGAGGTCTCTATGTTTTTTGTAGTTAAGGTTGTGTTTCGTAAAAGCTGTTTGGGGTTTGGCTTTGATCTTCAAAGGAGGTGCTGGAAAAGTTTACCTAAGTGTCAAAAGAGGTGCTCTCCATCAGAACTGACAGAGAAGAAGGGAGGAGCTGAAGAGTCAGGACAAGCCATGGATCTTCAGGACTGAGGGGCCATGAACAGACATTTTGACATTTTTTTAATCAAAGAACCTCCATTCACTTTGAATCTCACCACTCTAAAAAAAAATACTGACAAATGAGTATTTTCAATACAACTGTGGCTCATGCTCATGTGTGTCCTCTAAGGAAGAAAAAGCATCATTTTCTCTGGGTCTTTTCCAAGTATTTTTTGAGTTTTTGAATGAGACCTCATGGAAAACCACTTCTTTCTGACTAAAAGGATATGAAGTGCTCTCTGGAGAAGCTGAGAAGCTGAGATTGCTCTGTTGACCTTAGAAAGCTTGAGAACTACTGGACTGAGCTAATAAATACCTTTGGGAAGCATTTATGTCTCTCCCCCTTCGTTTGTATGGTCCCAAAGAGCAAGACCAGCAACCAGTGCTTAAAAGGAAAAATGGCCCTGGAATTTGGGGTGTAAAAGGGAGGGACACCCAGGACTGGAGGGGTGACTGGTTTGGCTCCGTTCCTGCCTGTTTCAGTGCTGGGAAAGCACTGAAAAAAGCACTCTGCACCTTCACATCCCCAGTGCTTTCCTGCAGATACTGTGTCATTAAGGGGTAGATGACCAGGGTAAGTAAATTTGTCCTGCTCAGTTTCAGATTCCTCTCCTGAGAACAATATTTTCCTGTGCAAGCCATCAGGCAACTCCCCAGTCCTGTCTCTTTTTGCTGTACAACCCTTCTTTGAAAATTTGCAGTACCAACCATCTGTGATGGCCTTGTTCCCTGTCCACTCCCTCTTTCCACCTTCTCACTTCCCTTTGAATGGTTCACAGGCGTTGTCTTTGTGCTGACAGCAGGAAGAATATTTTGGGCATCTCCTTCCCAGTATTTCCTTCTGGCTTCCATTGCTGGTCAAGGCCCAGGACTCCTGCAGCCCTCCTGTGCCTCTGTGTGCTGCTGTTGTTGTGTTGTCTCAATTACTCTGCAGCTTGATAGATTTCTCCAAGTGTCTCATTATGCAATTAATTTCAATTGCAATTCCCATCATCTCTTCTCTTCTGCAGGCATGCCACCCAGCAGGAGACTAATAAAACCATCACGACTAGCACCAAAGCCATCAAGCAGCTGTCTGAGGTTGTCAGAGGCTCATCCAGGGTATGTGTCAGTCAAGATGCTGTTGGGGGAGAATGATGGGTCTTGTGGAAGGAGGAATAATGAAAATAAGAAGTGGCAGTGGGTGCTTTAAAGCTGTTAAGCTCTGTGTCCTGCTATAACTTCCTTTCCTCTCAAACAAGTGTAGTTTTCACTTATAAATGACCCAGGGGAAAACAGCTGCAGACACCAGTTCTCCTCCCAAAACTGGATCATGTAGAATTGGAAATCAAGAACTCAGCAACAAAACCTTTGGCCAGTTCACATTTATCTCAGGGTCTCAGTTTGAGTGAAAACATTGCAGAAACCATCTGGCTTCACATGAGTTTGGCACTGGTTAAAGACTCAGCTGTGGGGTGCAGGTGAATTTGGGAGTGTGTTAAGTGTCTGGAAAGGCCAAATCCATGGAATATGTCTGGATATGACACTGATTCAGTGCTGTGCGCTGGTGCAAAGGCAGCTTTGGGGATAGATAAATACAGGCTGTGGCCAGATCAGAGCAGGATTTTAAATTAGAATTTACCCCGCTCTGAATTCCAGTTTACCCCAGAAAATCCCATCTGTTTTGTGTGCAGACTGTGCTGTCTTCTGTAGGTTCAACTCACAGGGGCATCAGTGTCACAGGGTATGAATGATCCCCATCCTGCTGTCCCCAGTGCAAAGATTGGACAAACAGAAGGTTTTTGACCTTCCAACAATGATTTTGTACCCCAAATGTTACTGCTGACTTTGGTCCATGATGTCAGGAGCACAGGCAAACTGTGGGGACCAGATTCCAGCTAGGGTGAGAGTTAAAGGAGAATTTTCACCCACATGACAATCAGCACCTGAAATGAAAATAAGGACAACTCTACTTGATTCCTGTTACACTCCTGCTTCCAGCATCCGTACGGTTTCTAAGTTCATGTTTTATTGTCACTCACTACCTGCCATTTTCCAAAGTCCTGTATTACTTCAACTCTCTTCTCACTGCCCTTCCACCTAGAAATAAGACTCCTCTAAACACACAACTCATCTCTGACCAAGTATTTTTTACAGCCTGGATTTATGGCACTTGCCAACAGGCAGTTGAGATCAGGATTTAAAACCTGGATCACCCAAGGCCACCTTGGTAACCTGTGAAGGATCATGTGCAATTCAGCCTGCCTAAAACAAAAAAAAAAGGTGATGATCTGCTCCAGAGGATGGGGAGAGAAGCCTGGAATGACTGTTTCCACATGTAGACATCAAGATTAATACAAGAATAATAGAATATTTTTTAACATATACATATTGCTTTGACTAGTGATAGATGGCAAGGACTTTTTTTGTTTGTTTGTTTGTTTGTTTTGTTTTGTGTTTTTTCTTTCTTGCATAATTACATCTGAGCTTGATGCTGTCTTGGACATATGAAGATCTGGGCTTTTTTTTTTTTCCTGATCTCCAGGCTCTATTTTATGACATAAATTGGGTCCAAAGGGGAATCAGGCAAGGTCACATTAAACCAAATTACAGTGCCACACAAGAATGTCATTATTTACCCTTGAAGCCCACGGGGATTCTCAGGAGAAGACGTTTTACTGTCATTGGGAGAAAAATGCAAAGTTGAAGGGAAAATATTTAAAACCTGAAGGAAATAGACACAGAAACAATTTCAGTAATATGAGGAACAAATTTGCTGCTCTCTATTACATAGTATAATAACTTTTTTTCTGCTCACTGGTCAATTTATTTAACTTTTTTTGCTTTAACTCTTCTTTTCTAACAGTGGAATTTTAGTAATTAAACCTACAAATTTTGATAGAAAGCCTGTACCCCTGTCCCTTACATACAATAAATAGTTCTGGTGGATTTTGGCTGCTGGTCAGTAAGTCCCTCTTGGGAATCTGGGTAGCACTGCAAACTCTCCTCCCATAAAATTACTCACAGCATGAAAAACCTTACAGAGCTTTATAGTTAGTCCTCCCCAATCCATTTTTCTGTGGATTGCTTTGCATGCACACACAGAAAAAAAAAAAAAGGGCTTTTTTTTTTCCCTTTCTTCCTTATTTCCCACCAGTAATGCCCTGCCAACAAGATGCAATATGGGATGTTCCCTGACTTCCCATAAATCTCCAAGTGCTGCTGGAGATATTGGAGTCAGGATGCCCAGCTGAGCAAATTGCTAGTATTGCAGGAGCAAAGATGCTGCTCTAAGTGGATCAGTGTGCTACAAGGCAGGAGACTGATGGAAAATGGCTCTTTTAGGGCCTCATTCCAAACTAACCTCAAAGGATGTAAATAGAGAGGTAGATCTGGAATTCCATTTTTTGGTAGGGTGAGTACTGGAGCATAAGATCTGCTCCCCAGGGTGACAATCTTATCTTATTTTGCATGTGGAACAAACATAAGGTTTATGGACCTTTGTCTGTAGGATGGGAATAATGATACTTGCCCTGCTCTAAAAATGGTTTTAAATCTTTAGATGAAGAACTGGGATAGTCTTCTGTGTGTGAAAATGCTGCCATTAAAATTAAAAAATGCTTATACTATCCTTTAAAAAATCTCCCAAGCAGTTTTCTGAAACAGCTGAAATGGCTGGAAAGTGAACATTTCTGCTTGGTAGCTTTAGTGTAGATTGGGTTTTGTTTTCCACTTGTTTTTTAAGGTGACATCCCACTTCCTTGCAACATTTCCCTCTGTAAAATCTGGACATGTGAGCTCCTGCAAGTGTGAAATCTGAAATCCAGGGTGTAGAACAGTTCCAGGAGAACTGTTTGGGTTTGGTTGTTCCCTCTGAGGGCAGAGATTTGGAAGTGTGTTGGATACTTACACCAGGCTGTGTTCTTCCTTCCAAGAACAGTTTTTTTTTTTTAACATAGATTGAAATCTTGCTGGAGGAAGCTCCAGCCATAAAGGCAGTGACATTTGGGTTCATGTTTTGGAAGATAAGCTGGTTTCTGACAGTCAGACCAAGGAGAGGGGATGTTGTGGCTGATTGATTTCTCAAGTCCAGTAAATTTCCCAAATGAGGTGATCAACTCTGTTAGGATTTATCATCTGAAAAAAGAACTTTTTATAGAAAGATCCCTTCAATTATTTTCTCCTGTGCTATCCTGAATATCCAAAGTGGCATTTTTTAATTTAACTTAGCCTGAAAGACCAAAGCATCACATTTCCTAAAATAAAATCCTATTGCATCCTAGCAGCCCCAGTGTGACTGATGCTTTTAGGATGCCATTTGTGCCCACCTTATTTATTTGGTGTCTACCACCAGGACAATTTCCCAGACAGAGCCTACTGCTGGATTTATCTCTGACAGACCTGCTAACCAGCCTTCTTTTCTTCCCAACACAGCAAGAGAGGCTCCAGCTGGACAGGCTGAAGAACCAACTGTCAGATGCCATCCAGAGATACGGAGCTGTGCAGAAAGTGAGTGTCTCTCCTGCTTCCACTGTCCCATCTGTGAATCAGGGAATTTGTTCAGTGTGACTGCAATTCCCCAGAGCCTGGAGCATCTCCACAGGGCTGCTGATAAATAGTTTCCTCTCTCTTTTCATTCTTTGTCAGTCAAGCAGTCATAGTGGCATAGAATTAAGGTTGGAAAAATCTTTTAAGATCATCAAGTCCAACCATCAGCCCAGCACCACCTGAACCATCTCCTTAGGGGCCATATCCACACATTTACTGAGCACTTGCAGGGATGGTGTCTCCACCCCTTCCCTGGGCAGCCTGTTCCAGTGTTTGACAAGCTTTTCTCTGCAGAAATGTTCCCAAATATCCAATCTAAACCTCCCCTGCAGCAGCTTGAGGCCATTTCCTCTTGTCCTGTCCCTTGTTCCCTGGGAGAGGACATTAACCCTCACCTGCCTGCACCCTCCTGTCAGGGAGTTGTAGAGTGTGAGGTCTCCCTTGAGCCTTTTTTTGTCCAGGCTGAGGTCCCCCAGCTCTCTCAGCTGCTCCTGGTGCTCCAGACCCTTCCCCAGCTCCATTCCCTTCTCTGGACACACTCCAGCCCCTCAATGTCCTTCTTATTTTGAGTGGCCCAAAACTGACCCCAGGATTTGAGGTGTGGCTGAGTTTAGGGGGAAGTATTTCCCCTGGCTTAGCCATGACAATATTTTGGTGTGCCTCCACTCTCAGGGGAGAGGGAGAGGTGATTGCACACTTTGCCTTTTCTGCTTGCAGGAAATGTACAGGCAGCACTGATAATTCAAATGTTTCTCCACCTCCTGCCTCTGCTTTGCTGTTTGGCTGTGCCAGAAAGTTTCCAGGCACGTCTTGTGGTGGGGATCTGTCACCAAGATCAAGCTGTTTAATAAAACAAACAAATCCTGAACTCCAGTTCCTTCATTTGCTTCTTGCTCGCCCTCTTTACTCTGGGGAGGCTCTGCTGATGAGCAGATTTGCTTTGCTTTTAAACACTGTAGTAATGACTTAAATTTAGCATCCCCAAACTGCTTCCCTCCCTGGCAGTGCAAGTTAGGAGATATATCTGGATTAATCAAAATACAACCTGGACAAAATACAAACTCTGGTGGCTTTGGTATATCACTTTAATGAGTCTGATGCATGCCTGCAACAATGGGAAGGATATATTGTAATTACAGTGGTGTAATGAAATTTGGCTGGCAACATGCACTTAATAATGTGTCTCTATTAGAAACACTCTGGACTGATTGATTTCCCAGCACTTGCTGCCTGTGCCTTAAAAATTAAATAAATAAATAGATGTACATAAAATTGCAGTTCAACAGCATGTCTGTTGTGTAATAAAATTGCATCATCTCTAGTGCTGCCTCATATTCTAAATTATTTATCTATCCTAGTCAAGAAACTGAGTGTGGGGTCTTTAAATGAAATTATTTTATGTGTTAGATGAGAAATTGGACTATTTGGGTACAGAGCTCCACCCCCATATACACACACACACATCCTTTTTATGCTTGTTTTCCCCTAATGTTCATGACTACAGTCCATCTGAACTGTGTATCTAGGTTGGATTTCTTTTATTTTAAAACCTGTCATCAATTCAGAAGTGCCAAAATTAACCACTGCAGTTTGTGAATGCTCGGCTGCGTCAGGAAAACGATCTGAGTGATAAATTGCTACTTATCCACGTCCTGGCTGTCATTCCCTAAATGCCTGCTTCAGTTTTGGTAACCTTGTCATTCTGGAAGCTTTGGAGACTTTTAATGCCTGCCAGACTGAACTTTTCAATGCTTTTATGCTCCCTTGTTGTTTTCTAAAGAGTAGGAGCTTACCCTATGTCCTTTTCTTCAGAAAGCAGAAGAAAATAGCTTCATATGACTCCTTCCCTAAATATTTGGACTCTGTTTTCTCAGCCATTTTCCCTCTGATTTTTTTTTTTTTTTTTTTTTTTTTTTCTTTTCCTTTTAACAGAAAATAGCAGAGAAATCCAAAGCTTTGCTTCCTACTGGGCAGAGAAGCACCAAACAGGTGAGTTCACGTGTGTCTCTGTGTTTGGAAGTAAGTACAGTACTAAAAAAAAGCTGATTTCTAACCCCACTAATGATGCTGAGGAGCTTGGAGCTCCTCCACTGCCTACACTGAAGCCAGTGAGGTGATTTCCAGAAGGGATGTGTGACGTTTTTGGAGGTGGAAGATAACAGGACTCGGGAAAAAAAAAGACTTATGTAAGACCTGTTTAATTATTCTCTGCTTTTCTGTCCTCATGAGGCCTTTTTTCCATCCCTGATGGGATTTTGTCTGCTATGAAATATATCAAAAAGCAGTCCTACACCCCCTTTTCCTGGAAGCTGGGCTTGTAGGTGCAGTGAAATCACATTCCAAGGACAATTTCATAGAAGAAGTTAAGAAGAGTTTTATCAAACCTGTCCCCACTTTTAAGAGGGATTATGTATTCTGCTTTCTTTGGCTACATTGCACTGTGGTTAACTATTATATACCTATGCAAATTGAGCCTTTTTCTTCTTTTTTAGCCCTAAAATATTAATATTAGGAATTTTTTCTATGAATAAATACTATATAGAATCAGAGCATATATATTTATTCTGATTGGTGTCGATATGATGCATATTTCCAGTTTCATATGTACATGTATGTGAATATATATATATATAATATAATTAGATGCATGTGTGCCAGTGAATATATGCAAATCATTAAGACTATAAAGATATATTTGTGTAAGTGCATATGTTAAATACAGAAAAATGTGTAGTCTTTCATAAATAGTAATGCAAAATATTATAGATTTAATATCTGTATGTGTGTGTGTGTGTGTGTGTTTAAAAAATCTCTACAGATTTCCAAGAGAGTTTTGATGCCAGGAGATGCTTTGGCTGAAGTAAGGGTCCAACAGAGATTAGGTTGGCCCCTTAAATCCTACATGCTAAGAAACTTGTAGGCATTTGCAGCTGATACTGTGCCACCAAAACCCAGAACTCTGTGTCAAATTTCAGTGATTATTTCTGATATTTTTGATACTTTTTTATCATTCAAAAGGCAGTCAGCAGGTTTTCTGCTTTCCTAATGACTTTTCTCTCCCTACCTTGTGCTGCCTGGTTTTCTACAACTTCCTTAATGTATATTAGAAATAGTTGTACTTTGTAACTTTGAATTGATGATTCTCTGTAAAAAAGAGTGGAATGGTGCCACTGAAGGCTCCATCATTAGTACAGATCAATGGAAAAAAGCTTTAATATTTACTAAGTTTCAAGCCGTTACAATTCTACCTTAGACCTTGTTGGTTAGCTAGTGTAGGTGTCAGTGAAATGAAATTAAGGTCCCAAAGGGCTGATGAATTCCTTTATCCAGAGAGAGGCTTCCCACTGCTACCTGTGGAGAGATTGTGCACAGATGTTACTTTTCAGCTCTGTGCTTATAAAAATTAACAGTCTGGTTTTGTCCACCAGCTGGTGATCTGTGTTGAACAGGGGCATAAATAACATATCCTTAAACTGTGGTCAGATCCCACATACATCAAATATTTATTGGGCCATTTTGTGCAAATTAACTGGGATTTCTTTTCACGCCGTCTGTATTGCATCACTCCGGGGGCTTTAAACCAATTTTGTTTGGCTGCTGTTGGTGGAGTGGGTTGCAGGGAAGGGAACAGCTCTGTTCTTGCCTGGACTACCATGTGGTGGCATGGCCATGGCTGCTCCACAGGATGAGGGACACTGCTGGCCATTAACCAGTGCAAATAGAATGAAGAGTGCTAATTGCTGTGAATTGTTGGCACTGGGAGCAAGCCCGGATGAAACCAGCTTTTGTGGTATGTTGAAATTGCTTGATGACTCCAGAAACTACTTTCTTTGGAATTAAACAGAGTTTTAATGTGGGAAAAAAACCAGCATGCCAGACAAAAATACTCAAATCTTTAAGGGAGTAATGGTGGGGTTGGAGCAAAAGGAGGCTGGAGGAAGATTGGGACAGAGACAACGCCCTTTGCCTTAAACCGGGTAGGAATCCAACCACTGTAACAGGATCAGTTTGGTGTGGGTCAGGCAGAATCAGCAGAAATTGGGTTAAAGTGGATCAGCTCAGGTTGTTTCTCCTTGTAGCTGTGGCTTGCAGGTGAAGTTGGATCACAAAAAAGGAGGTTCTGGCACGTCCTGGGTGAGAGGGTTCTGACTCAGAAATGGGTTTGATCACACCCAAGAGCAAATCTTTTTCATGCAGTGACATTTGCTTGGCCTGGGGACACACAAGCCTTCATGCAAGGAAAGGATGAAAATTAATTCACATCTGCTTCAGCTTCCCTGTGCTTTTGCAGCTTCACACATCTTCTCTTCTTCCTCCCTGAACTACAGGAAGGAGCAAAATTAAAGGTATAAAACCTGCTGAAGGCAAGGCAGTGGTGTGGTTAGTTTTAACTTATTGTTATTATTTTTTCAGCAGCAGATTGGCCAGGACATACGAATTTATGGTTCCCACAGGAACTGTAACCTGACCACTATGTGAATATATTAAGGCATTAAAGTTAACACCCTACAGAGTAATGCAAAATACTACATATGTTCAGGAGACCTGATTTATGGGCCTTGTGAAGCTGCACAGTGACTTGGTGCAGATCCAGCCTTGATTCAAACACTGCTTGCCTGCAGGGCTTTGTTCTCTTTTATTTATACTTTAATTTATTACAGCAAATTGTAAGAGGTCTGAAGAATACTCATTTTTCTGGATGCCTGTCCCTATACTTCTCTCCCACTGGTGAATGGGAAAGGTGAGATGCTGGGTAACACAAGCCCTAATAATTTTCCTTTAGGGAGTAATTGATTCCCTAGAACCATGTAACAGGTAAAATTGCCATGGGAAGCCTTGGGAAAATTAGTTTCCTGCCCATTGTGGTTTGTTGTAAGTACTCTTTAATTGAGTTTATTTGTTTATAAAGGCAAAATAAAGGCATTGATCCAAAACTCCTTGAAGCCTGAAGTTATATAAATTCTTAATCAAATATATGTTTGTAGGAATGTGTTTGTGTATAGACAAATCAATGGAGTTCTATAGGCGCATATATTGAAAGACACAACTTTTTACTACACTAAATGATGATTGTTGAACGTGCCTTGTGGCAACAATTAATAAAAAACAAAAAAAGCCCTTTCCCTTGAATCTGTGAAAGTAATTCTAAGTCTTCACCTACTGGCCAAAATGAGACCTCAGAAGGCTCATTAAGGAGAATTTTGAAAGGTAGTTTCTCGTTTATGGGAATTGCTGGTGCAGCCTAGAGCAGAGACAGGATTTGGGGATATGGTCCCATCTGCTCCTGATTGTTTTTGGGGCAGATGGGCTTCAAATCCCACTTGTGCCCCTGATCAGATGCACTAAGGTGCAATCTCCTCCTCCCAGGCAGAGCCCAGTGTAGGATGGGGGTATTTCAGGTGTCCCCTGGAGCTTGGGGCAGTGTGGTCAGTGGCAGGAGAGGCTGGACAGCTGGCCAGATGTGCCCTCTAGGGTGAAATCCGTCCCACAGTGCAACAGCTGGACAGAATATATTATATTAATATCACCAAATAGATTATCCATAATATTCATATAATTAATGGTATACTGTGGAAAATCCACAACAGAGCAAATAATGTCTCTGAGCACAGGAAATTAAAAGAATCCTTCTTTTTAATTTTTTTTTATATAATTATTGTGCATCTAACATCAGATAGAAAGAATTTGGTTTTGTGTCCATGGTTGAACAAGTTCAAATGATGGGGCTTGGGACAACCTGGGATAATGGAAGGTGGCTCTGCCCATGGCAGGGGGTTGGACAAGATGATCTTTGAGGTCTCTTCCAACCCAAACCACTCTGTGATTCTCTGCAATTCTCTCTTCTCCACTAATGGGGAGGAAAGTGGGTCTTTTTCACCATGCAGACTTTGTGGGTGGCTCCCCCAGGGGAGTGGGAAAAGGGGAAGCACAGCTCTGTGTTAGCTGGGGAATGAGTTTTTATCTAAAACCACATCAAAAATCTGAGCAGAATTTTTTTTTTTTTGGAGGAAACTTTCCTAGCAATATTTAGAAATTAAAATTACAGTAATTGTCATGGTGTAATGGCATCCCTCTTCATTTCCTGCTGCTCACGGAGAGAGGAAAGGATAATTACTGCTCTGGAACATGGCAGTTGCCAAAAAGATGCCTTTGTTTCTTATTCTATGGGCCTATTTGACCCATCTCTCAAAGGTCAGTAAATTATATTTCTTAGGAGCATAAAGATGGGTAATAAATGTCTATTTGCATATCCAAGGGTTTTTTTTTTTTCTCTCCTGACTGCATCAGTTTATTCTTTCTTTAAATGGACTTCCTTCCCACAAGAAGCATAATTTCTCCCTTTCTTCTTGTGTTTATGAAGTTGTTCTTTTTATGTGATTAGAGTAAAATTCTCGTTTTGGGGGCAGCAAGATCCAGTCCTTGGCTTTATGGAAGAATAACTTTTTTTGGCAGTAATGTCTGCATAAACTGCATATTTGTATGTGAGCGTGTAATGACTTTGGTTGTTTGGGCTTCTATTTTTACCAGGCCCTTGTTGTGGTAGGTGTTGTATAAGCACAGCTACAAGACTGTGCCACCCTGAGGGTCTCACAGGCTAAACCAACACCAGCAGCTTATTTTGAACAATAATTAATGATGGGTTTTTAATGCAGTAGATGCTCCTCGTGCTCCTCATGTTTGAAGCCAGCTTCCACATTTGGGAGAGGACGTGGTGCGTATTTCCCTGAAATGCCAAATCTCATTTCTCACAATCAAAATACAGCTTTTGCCCTGACAAATGGAGCTTTTTATTTACACATTTGTCTTATTGACTCTACCATCTTATCTCAGAACTCATCCCAGTTCCTAATGTTCCAGTCTGGCTGCTGTATCTCAGGAAATCAAGCCTTAGCTTTGGTGATAATTTATCTTGCATGTGTGGTAGTAATTGCTGTGTCTTTTCAAGGTCATTTGGGATGCAGCTACTTCTGTAAAAAGTGTTATTTCAATAATGTCAACTTTGTTTTAAATGACTGTGCATCCTTTAAAAGCCATATTGTAATCAACCCACTCTCCTGTTCCTAGGGTTGTCAATACGGAGCATTTAAATCACACAGTTATTTTCTCTTGACTTTACTCAAGTGTGGGCTTTTGTTTGGTTTTAAAGGGTTTGGGTTTTTTTTAAGGCAGTCATTAAAGCAATTTTCTTAAGAAAATTAAAATATTTTCTTTTTCTGACTCTTTGGGGGTAGAAAAATAGATTCTCATAAAGGGATTTAATAAGTGGATGGAAATAGATTCACACCTAATCTTTTAATTTGTTCCCTGTATTTTCAAGGGAGGTGGAATCTGTTCTGAATGTCTCAAAGTATTCTTGCTCTGCTTCCAGTATGTCTGGGAAGGGAAGGTCTTTTCTTCTCAGCATGCCCACGATCTTGAAAAAAAAATTCCAGTGGGCTTTATAGGCACAGAACTTCCTAAGTAACCATTAAACTCCCCTTTTGTCAGGGAGGCAGCATTTTTCAACTGTAAAACTTAAAATGAAGCATCCTGCACCCTGGGAAAACACCTGGATTGCAGATGCTGCAGGTTTTATGGGACACCAGGAGTGCTCAGGGCTTCAGTAAAAACATGTAAGAACCACCCCAAATGCTGCTATAGCTTTAATTGAAGGAATTGTCATGAGCTGGAGGTTTGAGCTTCCAGTAACATTCCAGTCTCCTTATCCTACAAGAGAAGAAAAGTAAGAAAAGACCAAACCTATATAAAAAAGGAATGTGCATCATCAAGTTTGGGGGGAGCTTGCCTTTAACAACTTGAACATTGTGGATTTTCCTTGGCAATCCTCTACTCCAATGGACCAGCCCACTTTGCCTGTGCCTGCTGATGGAACCAGAAACTACAGCTGCCTCTATCAGCACCCAGGCAAAGAACTGAGTTTTCACTAGCTGGGTTTTGCTTAGTTAAGTTTGTTTTTTTTTTTTTTTCCCGTTTGTTTATTCCCTTGTGGGGTTTTTTGTTTTGTTTTGTTTTGTTTTGGGTTTTTTGGGGGTTATTTTGGGGTTTTTTTGGGTTTGTTTTGGGGTTTTTTTGGTTTTGGTTTTGGTTTTGTTTTTTGTCGGTTTTTTTGGTTTTTTTTTAATTTTCCCTTGGATTTGAGTGAGAAAGGACAGAGGCTTCTGTGTGGGCAGAGGATGAAGGTGAGGGAAGAGGTTCTTTTGTACCAAGCCTCCTCCAGAGCAGCTCCGCTGGCTCCTCCAGCCCAGCTCTGAGTCACTGCTGGAGCCACAAACCAAAGGAATTGTTTTGGCTGGAATGTGCCAGCCTCGCCCCCAGCCCTGCCACCACTTTTATACTCCCAAATCCTGGGAGACACTTTCCCCTCAGCCCAGGCTGGCACAGACCCTGCTGGGAGGGCTGTGCCCAGGGAATGGTGACAATGGGGACACCAGGGGAGCGTGGAGGCATTTGAGGCCATGAACCAGCCTTTCTAATGGAAGAGAGCACTCTGACAGGGAAAAAAATCCATATTGTGCCCAGAGGCTGGGACAGATCACTCAGCTGGTGCCCACGTTTTTGTCCTTCCATAGCCACAGACAGCTCTGCAAATATTTTTCCCCACTGCTTGTGGTGACTTGCCTGGGTGGTTGCTGTGCTTGTGTCTCGTGGAACCACAGAATGGTTTGGATTGGAAGAAACATTAAAAATCATCTGTTTAAAACCCCCTGCCATGGGCAGGGACACCTTCCACTATCCCAGGTTGCTCCAAGCCCCATCCAGCCTGGCCTGGAATGTTTCCAGGGATTCTCTGAGCAACCTGTGCCAGGGCCTCAGCACCCTCACAGGGAGGAATTTCTTCCAAATATCCAATCTAAATCTGCCCTTTTTCAGCTTAAAGCCATTCCCCCTTGTCTTATCACTCCCTACCCTTGCAAAAAATCCCTCTCCATCCTTTCCACCCCTTTAAGTACTGTCAGCCCCTACATTTAAAGAATACTGCAAATGCACATCTCCTGCCACATCAGGTTCATTCAAAAAAAAAGCATTTCTCACCTATTATATGAGATCCAGACATGATCTCAAGGAATTCTGAATCCTCTGTCCTCCTGAGTGTTGCCTTTTACCCAGTGAGTGTGGGCAGTTCCTGGTTCCAGTCAGCACTGCTGGCACAGATTTGTATATCTATAAATATATACATGTATCTGGAGATACCTGCACTTACATCAATGTAAATAAATACAAATAAAGACGAAATTAAATATAACTGTAAATACAGTGGCAGCTGGATGGACACTCACCTTGCTCAGAGAGCTTTGTCCTTGCATGCAGCTTTTCTGGGCAGTGAGGGTCACCTCTGGCAGCTCAGTCTGATCTGTGTGACAGCAGTTGAAGAGGAGAGCAAACACAGGCCAAGATCCCAGAGCTGATGAAACCTAGGCTGGGTCTGCAGGACGTGTGTGGCCACAATGGCAGTACTATAATTACTAAAAAATGAATTAAAAGCTTGAATTTTGTTCACTTTATGGGCTTGACTCCCCTGTATATGACTTTTTTTTTTTTTCCAGAAGCATAATTATACAGTGAGTGTTTCTGCCCAGTGGAAGTGGTTTCTGCTGGTGTGAGGGGGCTGCTCATACAACCCCATCCACCTCCCTTCCTTCAACCCCACCTTCTTCCCCAAGCTGCACTGCAAGAGTCTAAATTGACTTTTGCCCTGGCAAAGATCACATGCAGCAACTGGAGTGACAAATGTGAAACCTTACTGAGTGTGTCACCTTGCTCCAAAGTGAATGCAGTGCTATTTAATACATTTAAACCCCCCTGTGGAGATGAATTATTGAAAGGACGGAAATTGTATTCTTCTAAACCCACTTTGATGGCTGCATTTATCACATAGTTAAATGGGGACAGCAATGGTATTTTCCCACTAAAAAAATGTGTTTGGAAATACATTAACCCTTGCTGCACCAGGGTGAAGACAAAAATGATATTTATTGATCTTTCTAGGGCACATCTGATTTGTTTTCAAGGTCTGAATAAACAATGTTATATCCACCATAAAACTTAAAGATATTAAACCCCTTTCACTCCTGTGTAGAAGGCAGTGCTGTTACCTCCCCTATACTTCACCTCACCTATGAAATCACAGACTCATGGAATGATTTGAGTTGGAAGGGACTTTAAAAATCATCTTATTGCAACCTCTTTCCATGGACAGGGACACCTTCCACTAGACCAGGTTGCTCAGGCTCTTTGAATTGGTCACAATTATTTCTGGTTTATGAAAATACGAGGAAGCACAGAATCACACTGATAATTCTGATTCTTTATTCTGTTGCTTAGCTGAAAATCGTAATCCAAATTTGTGGGGCTTTTGCCAAGCTAAACTTCCACTGATGCACTGGTTTGTTATAAAGTTTCATCCTCACTTTTAATGATAATCCAGGATGCTGAAATTCCGTTGGAGTTAACTCATAAAGCTGGACATATATCAGAGGTAATTTATATATAGTATCATTATAAAACACAACAGGTTCTGTAGGATAAGGCGTGTGGTGCAGATAACATTTCAAGTAGTTATTTCTGAGCTGATAGCAACAGCCTGCGTGATAAATAAAATAAATATGTTCACCTAAACACAGATGGAGGTTCTCCACTGCAATCTCACAAACTTGATTTGAGAAGGTGTCTCTGAAGCAAGCAATTCCCTTAAGTTTAAGAGACTTTTTCACCCAATTGTCCCAAATATGAAATGGGGTGATGGTTCAGAGCCTACACCATGAGCAAACCCTGATGAACATCCCTGGATATGCTTTTGTAGATAAGAATGAAAAGGAGTTGGACTTGATGGTCCTCCCTAATTTGAGTTATTCTGTGATTTCTAGGAATGAAAAAACTGAGCCATGAGTGTTGCTCATCACTGCCACTGTCAGGAGCAAATCAAAGTTGTGTGGTTGGTACCTGCTGAGCATCACCCTTGTCCCAGCTCACCCCTGTAAACTCTTAATTAATCCTGGGGGAAGTGATGCAGCCATGCCAGCCCAGATCTTCTCCTCCTGTGGGTGTTCAGATGGGCAGTTTATCACTTCAGCAGCAAGGTGACAGGACTGCATCTCACTGTGTCCCCTGCAGTAAAACACAGTGAAGCTTTGCAATGTCCCCTTCGTTAATCTGCTTTAATTAAAGCTGTGCTACCACGTGGCACCCTGGGAGGAGCATTAGGTCACTCCAGTGAGCCTTGGATTAATTGGGATTGGTGCAAGGGGACTTTTTCCCTGCTCCCTAAACAAGTTAAGGTCTCAATCTTGTCTCACTGTCTTCTCCAGATGCTGGAAGAGAGCTGGGAATGGTAGAGCAGGGAAGGTTCTTCCTCATGGGAAATGAAACTTGATCTTCTGCCCCTTTTGTGCAACCTCCCAAAGCCAAATTCACAGACAAGAGGTTCCCAAAGTCTTCCTTGGCAAAAAGACTGCCATGGAGAAACCTACAGTGGCTGTATGGAGAAACGGGATGAAACCATTAATGTTTATTTCCATGAACCCAGATTTCCATGGGGCAAAGCTGGAGATCCTGTTTCCAATCCATGCAAGCCCTGGATTTTTTGTGAGCTGTGGTTTGCACACCTCACTTGGATGAAATGAAAAGCTTCAGTGTTTTATTTTCTACCTTCACTGAGTCTGTAAAGTCCTGAATGTAATAAAACTATTGAGGTGGTTCCTAGAACCTTAACTCAATATTACACTTGACACAATTGAATCTCTTGATCTGCAACGTTTCTTGCTTTAAGAAGGATTTTCCCTTCCCCTTCTCCTTTCTGTATTGGGTTACGTTCACATGAAGAGCTCAGCAGCGACGTGCTGAGAAACACAGATGATTGCCATAAAAAAAAACAAAAAACCACTCAGAAAAAAAAAAAATCAAAGCATCTTCTTGCAATCACAGCTGATTTCTGGTGAGTGAGGAAGGTGTTTGCTCCCATTCTGTGCCCAGCAGTTTGTAACTGGTTAGGTGATTTAAGGAAAGAGAATGGGAACGTGGCTTTTATGTGCAGCAGGACATGGTGACCTCCTCGGGAAGCTGAGCACGGGGAAGTTTGATGGCCCTGCTGTGGGAGCTCCTAAGCTGACCCCTATATTTAAGCATGATTAAAAGCACCACTGAAGAGCCAGGCAGAGGGAAAAACAAAGCACCTTTCCCAGGAGTTGCTGGGAGCGGGGTGAGGGAAGCTGTGGATGCTGCATGCTTTGGAGTGCCATCTGCTGGCACAGGAGCCAGGCTTTGCACTGCTCAGATGAAAACGGTGTCAGGGAAGCCCTGATGAATCACTGAGATGAGAATAAACTCTGGAAAGAGTTGGGGTGAAACAGGATTTTTGGTATGTCTGTTGAAGACAGAATTGCTTGCTCAGTCTTGGAAATCTGCTCCATGTCCCCTCTCTGTACTAAGGAGAACAAACATATTAAATAGAATTTAAATAAGTATAATATTAACGATTTTGTGTATAAATAGATGACTTCTAAGGTTCCTAGGGAGGAGGAATTCGAGCTTTAGGTCACATCTGCTGCGAGTCTGGCAGTTTTTAGTCTCAGCTTGTCTGGTTCTCATCTTCACTAAAGTCCACAGGGCTGTGCAGGTCCTCTCCCTACCCAGTTCACATAATTTTGGCACCCAAAGGTGAGCACAGGTCTTGCTCATCAGCACATCTGCTTTAGGCACAGTTGGGTCTGGAAGGCCATCTGATAAATGGCAGACGGTGACACACTTCTGGTGTAGCATGGGCTAGTGCTAATTTGCTATTTTTGAGTTTAAAAGGTTCAAAATTATTTAAAAGAACAAGGAACCTCATCGGTGTGAGAGCAGGTAAAGGTGACAGCAACTGGTGTTGGACACTTGCCTTCCTGGTCAGTCCCAGCCTGGAAAAAGTGGGGTGTGAGGGAGAGTTTTGCACAAAAGTAAAGGGGGGAAAGGGCTTTTTTCTTTATAGAGAACCATATTTTTGTTTAAATATTTTGGCATCTGCTTTTTGGTTTTTTTTTTTTAATATGTTTTTATATGTTTTGACCCAAAGGGGCTCTTTTAGAAAGATGCATTCTTCACATGTGGGATGTAATTTGTTTTCTTGTCCTACACCAATCCTGTTTATTTTGAGGTGCATTTTATTTTGAGCTTGATGATATCCAACATTATAAAACCTTTTTCTCCTCCTTACACTGCTTGTTGCTTCCAAGCCTGCAGGCACTGACCCATTGTAGACTTGAGTTCACACAAAATCCCTTTAATCACCCTTTTGCCTTCTTGACTCTCCCCTTGTGCCCTCTTCAGTCTCAGAGCTCACCAGTGCTGCTTTTTCCTCTTTTCAGCTGTGAGGAGCTGGAAAACATTGCAAATTATTAACTGACCACCAAACCAAAGGTTCTGGAAAGTGTGGTATGGAGCTGTGTGGGCTATTTTTGGAACTGCTTTATTTGGAGCTGCTTCTTTGTTCACAAACTGGTGATTGTATGTAAGACTTGATACGAAATAGGAGGTGAGCTGGGCAACCTTCCAATGCTGAATTTTAGTAGATGTCCCTGCAGATCACAAACATTCTGCAAGCTGAGATGTTTCTGTCTATAGGGGGAAGAGCCCATCCCCATTTGTGGCACGTTGCCCCTGGCTGGATACCAGTGCCCACCAAAGCTGCTCTGTCACCCCCTCAGCTGATCAGAGGAGACAAAATGTAGTGAAAGGCTTGTGGGTCAAGATAAGGACAAGGAGAAATCATTCACCAATTACTGTCACAGGCAAAACAGGCACGGTGTGGAGAAATTAGTTCAATTTCTTACCAATTAAACCAGAGTAGGATAATGAGAAATAAAACTGAATCTTACAACATCTCTCCCGTACCCCTCCCATCTTCCCAGGAAAACTCAGTCCTGAATTCTTTACCTCCTCCCCAGCAGCATCACTGGGGGGTGGGAGATGGGACCAGCTCATCACAAGTTGTCTCTGCTGCTGCTTCCTCCTCACCCTCTTCCAGAGTGGGGCCCTTCCACGGGGTCTCAAGTGACACCAGTAAAACTGCTCCAGCACAGGCTCATCTCTCCACAAATCCACAGGTCCTGCCAGGGTTCTCTGCCTCCCTCTGTCTTGGGGTTTTTATTCCGGCTTTTTCCATGATTCTCAGAAGGAAATGGAAATTGGTGGGTCTGGATGTGTTCATAAAGAGGAATAGGCTGGGTGGCTGCCAAGTGCAAGGACTTTTTACATGCAAAGAGTCTGCAGAGTTGATGTGTTTCCTGGGTTTGTTTGTCCACTGTTTATCATGGAATATTGAGTATGGGGCTGGGAGTAGACCTGGCAAGTGAAGTCAGACACTTCTGTGAGGCCCCTCAGTGAGTTTGAAAGCTCCTGTCTCTGAGAGGAGAGAAACTGGGACATGGTCTCTTCATGGTGAGAGGATTTGGGGAGCATCCTCTTTCTTTCAGTAGGGTTGTGTTGTCATTTTCCTTGCTAACAGAGCAGGAAAGGTGGAAGGGAGAATGAAAGTATTTCAGTGAGATTCATCACATGTGATTTCCTCTTCAAGAAAGTCGTGTAGTCATTGCAGATGCTGACAGGAAGTCATTTTGCAAAAGGAGTGATGTGACACCTTCCTCTGTTCATTTCCCTGAGCTTCTACTGAAAAGCCAAGGAATTGGTGGGATATTTCATATTTATCCACATCATCACATTTAACACCTCAGAGCTTTCCTTTTGATATCCTCTGTTAATTCCCAGCATCACAGCAGGAAACAAATCAATCTCCTCGTTCTCTGCTGCAAATATTTGGGGATAAGGTTACCAATAAGCTCTAAATTAGTTTTCATCGTTTCAGAATGCAAAGTTGTAGATGTTACAGCCTTACATACCATGGCAACTGGTTCCACTTGGCAGGTTGCTCCACTGCCTATGATAAAGATGACTTTGGCTTCATTTCAGGACCAGTGATGTGAGAAGATTGCTTGTCTGCAAAATCTTTTCCATCAAGAAAATTCCTTGCGCTATGATTCACTCATACCATATGTGGAGGAATTAAATTCTGGGTGAGACGCATGAAGGAAACCCCACAGGAGGAGAAATGATTTGACAGCTGATCCATAGAGCTCTTTCAGGCACCTCTAAAGAAAATGCTGTGATGCCAGTATCAGTTTCATTACACATCTGGGCTTGACTCATCCACTACAGTGAGAGAAGAAAGAAACCCAAAGAAATAATTAAAGTTCATTATTGAGTGTATATGAAATAGCATTATTAAAGTATCTCCCTCACATTTATTTATAACCCTTCTTCCTGACAGAGCCTGACATGTTTCGCAAACACCACTGAATGATTATATATTCTTTGCCCAAAATCTGAGGATGTTGCTCTGCATTCTATTCATCACTTGCTCAGTCAAAATTTATGTTCCTGCACAATCTGTACGTTTTCTGAGATCTCTTTGTGTAGGTACATTACTCATGAGACCTACCAGGCATATTTAAAATAAGCTGGGGTGGAAGGGCTCAAATTTCTTTCAGAGAAAGCCAAGTTCTTTTGAGGAATGTTGGACTGGGCACTGTCACTGCATGACAGGGTGAGATTGGGGTGAAGAACATCTCCATCTTCACAATCCACACATTTTGGTTGGCAGGATGGAGTTGCCAATGATGACACTTATCCAGGACAACTGAGCTATCATCGCTCCTCTTGGAAAAATACCTGGGACTTCAAGATGTGTGTGTAATGCTCAGAAACTTTTGTAAAACTCAGCCAAGTGTAGTTTCTCTTTTTGACCAGGGCAGTGACTGTTCCTCTGTACTCAGCACTGGTGAGGCCACACCTCAAGTGCTGTGTCCAGTTCTGGGTCCCTCAGGTCAAGAGGGGCTGGAGCATGTCCAGGGAAGTTCAACAGAGCTGGGGAAGGGTTTAAAGAGTCAGTCCTGTGAGGAGAGGCTGAGGGAGATGGGGGTGTTTAGCCTGGAGAAAAGGATGCTCAGGAGGGACCTTCTTGCTCTCTACAATTCCCTGACAGGAGGTTGTAGCCAGGTTGCTCTCTCTTCCCAGGGAACAAGGGACAGGATGAGAGGAAACGGCCTCAAGCTGTGCCAGGGGAGGCTCAGGTTGGACATCAGGAAGAATTTCTCCATGGAAAGGGTGGTTAAGCATGGGAAGGGGCTGCACAGGGAGGTGGTGGAGTCACCATCCCTGGGATTGTTCAGGAAGTGACTGAATTGTCACTTGGTGCTCTGCTCTGGTTGACAAGCTGATGATTGTTCAAAAGTTGGACTCGATGATCTTGGAGGTCTTTTCCAACCTCAGTGATTCTGTGATTTTCACAAAACTAAAGCCTGCATCAGCGTCCTTGGGAGACTGGCCCAGGACACACCTCAAGGGCTCGTCTCTCCTCTGTGTTCCCACTGGTCTCACCCCCTTCTGTTTGCCAAATGAGACCTGAAAATAGATCAGAGGAGTATGGATTAGCTCTGTGGCTTTGGTGTATCAGCACAGCTGTGTTTGAGCTGAGCAGCAGCAGGGGTAAAAGCACAGGCAGTGGATGCAAATAAAAGGACTCCAGCAGAAAAGTAATGTAAACTCATCAGGGACTTTAAAATGCTGAGCCAGATCGATGCTCCTCTGCTGATGGAAAGTGTCACGTCCCTCAGCAGGCAGTGTCAGTGGTTCAGGGAGAGCTTCCCATGGAGAAAGCTGGTGTGCAGCCTCATGATTATGATAAAATATGCAGGGATATTGTGGACTCAGTCACCTTCCACAATTTGGTGTGGAAAATATATGTCCAACACTAACTGTGCCAGCAGTTTCTTCACTCAGTCCGATCTCAGATAAATACAGAGTTCAGTATTTATATGGAAAAGCATTTTTTTCCAATTCTTTTGTTCTTTTTTTACCCATTTTTGTCTTTATTATTAGAAATACCCTGTGGCAAGAAAGATTGTTTTCCAGAATGTGGGCAGAATGTTTGTTTATCTTCATAAATTAGTGACAAATATTTCTTCATGAGAAGAGAGATATTTTTGTCTAAAAATGAGATTTCCTGCTCCCCAATAGTTGGTCTGTGTATGGCAATGAAGTAGAAACGACAGCAATGTGTAGATTTTTATAATGGCTATTATGTTTTTGGAATTATTTTCTGCCTTCCTTCTCTCACCCTTCCTGCTGAAATATATCAGCACCAGTGAGGGTTTCAGTCCCTGGGAGGATCCTATCTCAGCTCCTGTCATACCTGACTGAGAGATCTGTGCATTTTGGAGGTAACCTGGATCTGCCTTTGGCTTCCTTTCAATTCACTTCCAAGCTTTCTTTACTCCTTGTCCCCTTTCTGAGCACCTTTTGTGTTCTCCTTTTACTCTTCCACAGTCCCTGCTCTCATTTGTTTGGGGTCCCTCTTCCTTTGTCACCTTCTCTTATTTCCCCCCATATTTTGTTCATGTCATTCCCCTCTGTAAAATTCTTGAAAAAGCATGTGAGAGCAATCAGCACTGAAGCCATTTCCTTGTGACGTGTTCCCCTTTTAGAGCTTATGATATGATCAGTTACATTTCTGCCCATAACCATAGGATTAATATTTAAATTGTGCTTATTGACATAATGATACCCATTGTGAGGCTAACAATATAAATATGCTGGAGGAGCAGCTAGGAAAACAAGATAAGAGAGTCTCAATGCCCAGGGGACGTACACAAGGTGGAGAGTAATAGGGGAACATTATGTATTTTGCTCATCAACAATTTTTCAATGAAAGAAGATTTAAAAACTGCTGCAGTTTTCAGCATATTAAGAGTGTGAGGTGAATTGGGATTAGCTTTTGTAGCGACTCCATGTTGTAACAAACTACTTATGACTCCAGCTTAGTTTGTGAAGCTCCTCACCTCCCTGGAGCCTGTGGAAGTCCAAAGTGTCCTCAGCAAATATTGCTCTCTTCTTATTTGAAAATTTGAAGAGGTGTTAAACAGGGTTGATCCAGGATTGGGAGTTTGTATGGTTAAAACAAGTTTGTTTCCTCCTGATTTCTGCCCTGCCCTTTAGAGCTCTCCTTGGAGAGAAGAGTAGTGACCTTCATAACTCAAAAGTACAGTGTCATGCTGGAAAGTAACCATCTGAAATGAAACAAATGTGTTTGGTACAGGTGTCACTGAATAATTAAATATCAAAAGCCAAATAAAGGTAGAAATAACTTTTTGAGAAGACATTGTGGGAAAATAAAGGATCAAAAAAGACAGCATTAATAGGCAGGAAAATTTTGCTATAACCTTCACTGGGATCAAAATTCTACCCTCACCAAGGAAATCCAGGAATCATAAATGGTTTTTTGCTGATATTTTATTTCTTGGTCAGGATCCCTCCTTGTATCATGAAAGCTGAGCCTGGAGTTTGGGAGAGAGGAGGGTGGGATCTGTGAGGAAGCCAAGTTTTACATGGTGGCTTCAGCCCTGCAGTACATCCTTCTTGGTCCACATTGGGCCTTCCTTGATTGATTTAAATTGACCTTCGGGCTTCTTCTTGTTTCTGAGCACTAAATCCTGGAGAAGCAAAGACCTCCTGTCTGACCTGGGCACATTTCCTGGATAATCTCTGTGTCTGTTCTCTAAACTCTGTAACATCTTCAACAGACACAGCACCGAGCATCTGCTTCTTCCTCTCTCCCCACCACTGGTTTGTTTCTAATGAAATATTTATTAAGTGAATGATATTTGCAGTCAGAGAAGGGGATAATTCATGCAAGCAATCAGCTCTGGGTTAACTGGAGAATGAAAATGTCTTGGACCGTAGCAAAAACTCATAATCAAAGGGCTCCCCAGCTATCCATCAAACAATCAATTACTGTGTCCATTAGTCCCCTTTCAGCACACATTAGAACAATTTACTAGACATGCTAATGTCCGGGTCATTGCTCCTTAAGGATGAGCAAACAGCAGGGGCATCTATCAAAGTTTTGATGCAGTGTGATCTCATTCAGTGTGAATATACAGCTTAGATCACTTCATATTCTCATGGTGTTAAGTCTATTAAAGACCTGGTCTGTGAGGGAGATGCTGAGGGAAACTTGTCAAAAGAAGTTGAGGTTTTCACGTGATTCTGCCTTCTGTGTGGTGAGACAGAAGGTCGTTCTGTGTGACAGGTGAATAAACAAACTGCACATCAGTAAAACACAGGTGGTTTTGTCATTTCTTTGTCACACTGGTCAGGAAATTGCAAACTCCTTTTCTATTCTTACATGTGCCAGGTGGGGGACAACAGGATTTCTCCATGAAGAGGGAATCCAAGAGGCAGCTTCTGTCTTGCTTCTCTGTCTCACCTATTCCCTGACAAACCTACTAGGAATTCAAACCATGCATGCTGAAGGAATCTCTGTTAATTCCTCCACAGTGTAGATTTCCATCTCTGAAGGCACCAAGACTTTTTCTACAGGTACTTGGGAGAACATCTTAGTGTACTCAGATGAGCTAAGTATGATATATTGTTTTCCGTTAAAAAAAAAATCTGTGTGGTTTTTAGCCAGTTTTTTTTTATGTTGTTTTGGATTGTTTGGGGTTTTTTTCCCCCATAGTCTCCCTTGGCCACAGTTGGGCATGTGTAGTGTAAATCTCTACTTCTGAGCCTGACATTCAGGGCTCCCTTTATAGTCTATGGCACAGTCTTGTGTTAAGTAGCTGTCAATCTTTTTAATCTGGAGAATAGGGCTCTTATCTCCATTGACTTTATTGACCTTGTCTCCATTGATTATAGTGGGAGTCTTAATCAGGAGCTCCGAGGTCAGTGCCTCCACTGTGGGTATGTAAAGTTGGAGAGGTGGATTTCTGGCAGTTCAATCTGCCTGATCAATTCAAACAAAGATATCCACTGTGCAAACATCTCAAATTGGTGTTAAGAGGGATCCCACTTACATGTCAATACCCCCAGTCCTGAACCAGCATCTGCCTAATTTATCCCTCCTTGTCTGAATGACACTTGATATCTGATGGAACAAAGTAGCAGCTCTGTTAACAGGGTAAAGCTCCTTGTCTCTATTGCCAGTTTGGAGAAAAAGCAAAAAAAAAATGAAGGGCAGAACTTTATTGGATTGAATCTCCTGCTGGAGAAACCCACTTCACAGTTTTGAGTAGACAGGGAGCAGAAGGAAATAAATTCCCTGCAAACACCCTTCCTGTAGTTCACTGTGATCCCTTTGTCCCTCCAGAATTCATGGGTTCAGTGGCAGTGTCTGCACCCATGTGTGTTAGTAAGGAGCTTCTTGTGCAGTGAAAACCTGGGTTTATGTGATAAAAATCTCATTTTCACGCACACAAGCTTTCAGAGGAACAGCAGAAAACTGTCACCTTTCCACAGAGAGTGTCCTGTTCCAATGTGGGTTTGCAGACAGAGATCTCTTTCAGGGAGTGAAATATGATTTTAATTCAGTGACTGTGTCCCAGCCTTTCAGACTCAGTTCATTACTTTTTTATTACTATAGGAGTGGAAAATGATCAGACCTGAGTCCTTTGGGACTGGGTCAAATAGTTAGGAAAATTCTCAAGGTGCAACAAGTCAACCAATCAAAGCCCCATGCAGCATCTTTGAGAGTGGACTCTAACATGTGACAAAATTTCTCCTGTGTTTGGGTGAAAGTTTCCAACAGAAATATACTTTTATGGCACAAGCAATGAAATCTTGGAGTTTATGGCTTGGGAAGGGCTTTGGTATATACAGAGAGAACAAAAAAGAGCACCAACAGGGCAAGTAAAATAACATGAGGTATATAGTCTACAAACATCAGATGAGAAAATGAGGGGGTTAAATTAAATAGTCTTGAAGAAAGTATCAATAGAGACATGATTACAGTCTATAAATATTTTCAAGGTGAAAATACAAACGAAGACCAGGTGAATTATTCACAGAGTTAAATGCTAGAAGCCAGGATAGCCTGATGGCAGGAAAGAAACACGCAGGTTAAGTGCTAAAACTAATAAAGAACACTTTTGTGAGTGGTTAAAACCCCATCAGTTTGCAAAGTCAATAGCACAGTTAAAACAGAAGTGAAATAAATAATAATGATAGTGCAATGAAAATCCATAATCAGAAATTATCTGAATGTTTATCTGTGGCCTCTCCTGCCTCTGACACAGCTAAGACATTGTCCTGATATTAACTGGAAAAATGGGCAGATTATGGATGATTTTGTTACATGTCACATTCCGGAGGCGCTGAACTGAAAACCTTTCAGCATTTTTTTTTTTTTTTTTAATCTTAATCCTTTTGCTGAATGCTTTATTTTGGAAACAGTTTAGGTAGCTTTTCAATGCTGATGAAAGCCTGTATGCTAATAGGGTGGTGTGGGACTGAATGAGGAAAGGTTAACATCTCTGTGAGCGTATATCACCGAGACAGCACCAAGCACCTGAGGATAATAAAGCTGCTCTGCACAACTTCCCTTCCTGAAACTTCCTATTTCTTGTCACCATTTGGAAGGTTAAATTCACTTCATCCTGCCCTGTAAAGAACTCATACAGGATAAATTAGCAAACTGCCAAATTCTCCCTATTTCATTCTCCCTGGACAAACTCAGAGCAAGATTTTGTTCCCTTCAGCAATGTTTACACTTCCTATTTTCATTATTTCACTTTGCAGGCACTTTGGTGCCAAATACACCTCTGTGTCTAAATTTCCCTAATAGCCTTAGTTTCTCTTCCCTGAGACATTGCCTAGATTTGTAATAACTCTATCACTATTCTTGAGGAAGAATATAATTTTCTTTCTGCTGTTCTTGTGTTTTTCTCTAAACCAGTAAATGTTCTGACTTGATTTGTCTTGGAATTCAAGTTGTCACTCTTCATTTTTCTGGAGATTGAAGCTCACATCCTCTGAATAAGGTTGACTGATGTTAAATATTTCCAGTGAAACAATGTCCTCTTGTCCATGTCAGCCCTTGCTGTCAGAACACACAGAAATCAGGGCAAGCATTTCATTCCCTTCAGTTAAACTTCTATTTTAAGGTTTTTTACAGGTTGGGAGATAAGACTGAGTTGGGTGGGAATTATCACTGGCCAGGAGAAAGAACCATCAACCCCTCCTGTATGGACAGGTGGGCACTGGGAAGGTTCCATTGATGTTTTGGGGCTTTGGTGGGAACACTTAGAGGGACAGAAGCCAATTCACCAATGTAGCTGAAAATGTGATCTCTGTTTCGCTGAATGTATCTCTTTAGGAGCAAGTTCTACAGAACCTTTTAATTGTAAAAGTTCCTGTCTAACTGGGCTCTGTGGTGCCATGACCTTCCATAACTGTACACTTAAAAAGACAACACTATAATCAAATTCAAATTTCCAAGTGGCTTTATTTCATCCCAGTATTGGGATGATCATGTCCCTTGAGCTGTGACATCTGGTGTTCGGAGGAAAAGGGAAAAAAAAGATTGGTTTAAAGCATGGGGAGATTATAACAGGAAATCAATTCTGTGTCTCCCTAACATGAGAAGGTCATGGATCATTTGTAGTGAGTCCCAAGGAGGCCACGAAGATGCTCAGGAAGCTGGAACACCTCTGCCCTGGAGCCAGGTTGGGAGAGCTGGGGGTGTCCAGTCTGGAGAAAAGAAGGCTCCAGGGAGACCTCAGAGCCCCTTCCAGTTCCTAAAGAGACTCCAAGAGAGCTGGAGAGAAACTTTGGACAAGGGTCTGAAGTGCCAGGAAATGGGAAAATTACTTCAAACTGAAGTAGGGGAGATTTAGATTACATATTAGAAAGAAATTATTTAGTATGAGGGTGGTGAGGCCCTGGCACAGGTTGCCCAGAGAAGCTGTGGCTGCCCCATCCCTGGAAGTTTTCCAGGCCAGGTTGGACGGGGTTTGGAGCAACCTGGGATAGTGGAATGTGTCCCTGCCCATGGCAGGGGTTGGGGTGGGATGATCTTTAAGGTCCCTTTCAACCCAAACCTTACAGTGGTTCTGTAGTTATTCAAAATGACACTCTTTTGTGGATGGTGCCAAAAGTTGTGGTGGGATGAGGAGGTGTTGTCCCATCCTGCTGCTCAAAGCTCAGCTCCTACTTTCATCCTGCTCTCCCACAAAGGGGGAACCCCACTCTCACAGGGGGGCAGGAACTTTGTCTTATGTCCCCAGCCCCATTGCCATCAACTGACCACTCACCCCTCCAAGGCTCTTGCAGCTGTGTGGGGACA
Organism: Leptocoma aspasia; assembly: GCA_013399835.1. NCBI lineage: Eukaryota > Metazoa > Chordata > Aves > Passeriformes > Nectariniidae > Leptocoma > Leptocoma aspasia. The sequence goes on from VXAX01003545.1 coordinate 297,879, forward strand.
AGATCCCTCTGATTTTTGTCCTAATTTGGGATCAGGCTTTTGGGCAGTAACAGAAGCATCCTGGCAGTGCAGGGGCTGTAAAATGGCCAGATATTTTTTAAAGAGTCGCTAAATGAGGGTGATTCTCAATATCAGGCTCTGAACATTTGCTTGGACACTGAACAGTCCACTGAAACCCTGCCAAAGTCCAGGAACAAAGAGAGATTAAAAAATTGTTGCCACTGGAGTTTTGTAGGAGTCAAACATATTTCTAAAATTAAAGCTGGCTGAGCAGTCCGAAAACAAAATGCAAAATACAAAAGCAGTCCATTTTTTGGAAATAAAGAGATATATTTTTATTTCCAGCATCTTTCTGCTTTTCCACTGCTCCAGAGTGGCACTGTGCCTGTGCTAGGGGTTGTCTCTGCTGCAGGAAATCAAGCTGAATTTGATTCTTGACTCTGTGTGAACTCAGGGAAAAAAAAAGACTCCTCACTATTTTAAACTTTTTGGTACTAGATGGGTGTTAATGGATGAGCCAGTGACTCATTCTCCCCCTTGTTTGCCTTTCTAGCAGGAACCTGCTCAGCAGCTGTGCAGCACATATGTTGGGAGGCAGAGACAACACGATCCTTTCTAGGCAGTCTTGATGTGTCTGTGAGCTCTTTCAAGCATGGGCCTTTTCCACAAATGCTGGGGGTTTCAGCTGCTCAGTGAGCAGGGAGCCTCTGCCTTGCATCAGGATCCAGGGACAATGCCGAGCTCAGCTCTCAGACAGCACTGCCAGCCAAAACGTGCTGCCAGCAGAGATGAGCAGAGACAGAAAATGCTGAGAATGTACCACAGACAGCTAGGGAAGGGCAGGAACAGATTTAGGAATGTGTCGTGGTGCTATAAAAACACAGGTGAATGCTCTTCTTCCTGACAGTCTTAAAGGAAATGTTTATCCACTTGATCTGTGTATATGGAGATGCCACCTGAAGGTGGTGGCAGCCCAGGCAGTTGGCTTTGGGGAGGATGGGTGCAGCCAGGCTGAAGTCGTTGTGAAATGAGTTTGGAAAGCTGAGGATGTTGGGTTTCAGGGAGGGGAGATGTGTGCCTCTCTTCACTGATGCTGTTTGGTTTCACTGGCATCACGACATCGTGACATCGTCTATTTGCGTGGTTGCAAATCAAGAGGGAAAAAAGGAGAAGAAGGACCGGAAATAGGAACAGAACAAGCTGCTGCTTCCTTCAATCAGACAGGGTGAAAGTACATGGCAAAACGTAGCCCTCATGGTCAACTGGAGTTTGACTTAGAAGCTGATGATCTCCCTGAGCAAAATATGAGTGTCAGCCCCACCATCTAAGCCTGGTAGGAAGGGCATTCCTCCTAAATTTGGTCTTCACTGTGGGGAGAAAATGTGCTGTGCTTCTTAAAAGCACATCAGTTATCAGAGAGCTAAACCTCAGGCCCCTGGCTTATTTTCTTTTTCTTCATCTACCACAGACAGGTCATTTAATTCTCCCACCCTGAGTACAGTAAGATCGACTCTGAACTCAAGCAGCCCTGGGTGATGAGGTCAGGATTGCTTAGAATGAATTTGGTGAAGTAATAAAGTCTTGAAGGCAAGCTAAAGAAGAGGAAAACAGTAGGAGGTATGAACTAGGTACTCTGTTGCTAAGTCTCTTCCAGTTCCAGGAAATTGAAAAGATTTTCTCAGTCCTTGTGACTGCAGAGACCTGAATGAGTAAATTTAAAAATGCTGAAAAGCAAACTAGCAGAATACTTTTTGTAAATACATTTTTGCTAAAATTAGTAATTTCTTGCAGATTCTGTAGTAGGAAACTGGTGGAAAGGGTGGTTTTCTTGTTCAATTTCACATTCCTTTCATTCAAAAGTAAACACCTTGATCAAGAGTAAAGACAGAAAACACATGAAGGATTTTAGTTAATTCAAATAAAAATGCACTTCAACCCTTCACTTTATGCTAATTTCTCCATCCTGGTTTTTCTCATGCTACATTGGTGCAGAGTAATCACATTTGCATAAATTGAAGAAAATGCTAAATCCATTTCTGTATTTGCCCATGTCAGTGATGCATGCAGGAAGGGTTCAATACATTTCACTTGAAAGTTGTCCTTGTTGTGGTTACTTTAAATATGGCCTTTTTTGAGTGAAAAGGAAGAGCAGGCAATGGTTGATTTGTGATTTCTTGTGATGCATTTCTTTCCCAGTTGCTGTGGGAAGCTCCTCTCCTAAGACAACAGAGCTCAGATTACCAATCACTGCTGTGATCTTCCGTGTGAAAGATAATGCAAAATTGTAATATCACTATTTCTCTCCTCTAAAAGATTTAGAAGTCCCAGGTTGCTTGTTTCTGTGCCTGCCTGAGGCCTTTCTACCTGTAATTGCTTTGGGCTTTTGCCTGGCGTGGTACAGCTCTAAATCTCATTGAGCCTGCAAGGTTAGTTGTTTTGGAAGGATGGTTTGAGAGACATCATCTAATCCTATTTATCTGTCAGCCTTAACCTGGCTGTATTTTGGGGATAGTCAGGCCAAACTGGCTGCTCTGTGTCATTTTTGTCCCAGGCAGCTTTGCAGTGCCAACCTGCGATTAAAAATGTGTCAGGCAGAGTAACTCCAGCAGAGCTCTGCACTGTGGCCCTCCATGCACGGTGTTTTATTGATCTCTAATGCAGACACTCCAGCCTCATTATTCTACACGCAATAAAATGTGAATCTCTGAGCCTGGATGCTGCTGAGAATAGGAGATCCTCATAAAGGCTGTTTATGTGTCTATATGTACTATAAAGCAAGAGATAAACATCTCTGCATTTGCATTTGGTTTGAAAGCCAGAGCCAAACGTTACCCAAGGAGATGTGAGAGTTTGCAGGAGCTGTGGGAGGTGTAGTGGTTGCTGCTGGGGCTGGCCATATCCCTGCTAGAGGTGCAGGAGGCTTCTGGAGATTGGGGAAGATAGAGCAACCTTCCTTGGTGTACTCCCTGAGTCATATAAAACCTCTGAAATGCTCTTTTTTCATGGTTGCACATTTCCTTGGAACTGCCTGCAGTCTGTAGTACAAAATTAGCTCAGACAAGTGAGACTGGTTTTACCTGTGCTCCTATAAACAGGGTGGTAACAAGGAATTTGTGAATGGTGCTGTGCACCATGTCAAAGGCATCTCCAGGGCCTTACAGCCCAGCAATGCTCCAGGTGCTTGAAATGTGAGTGTGAATGGAGTAGTGGTCGGAGAAAAAAGAACTTGTGCTCCTTCTTTTTCTCCAGAATTAGTTTTTCAGTCCAGGTGGGGGACTGCTGGCTCAAATTGAACTTGCTGTCAACCAGGGCCCCCAGATCCCTTTCCAAGGGCTGCTTTCCAGCCTCTTGCTCCCCTTCCCCACTCTGACAACAGCTCTGCGACATCCATCCCAAGATATTGTGTTTATATCCTCTTCCCAAGCTTTCACACACAGGAATTAAACCCTCCTCCCCAGGACACAAGCCTGGTGGAGTTTGGAGTGGAAGGAGGAGATGGTGTAGAAATGAGTTTATGTTGTCTCATTCCAGGCTCAATCAAGTTCCCCGCTCAACTGTCTTCATGCTGAAGTTGAAAGTAGAATTTGTGAGTGTCTTCCTCAGCCCTTCATTCTCCTGTCCCTGTGGTGTCACTCACCTGCTGGTCAGTCTGTAGATCCAGCTTCAATAAATCTTGGTTATTTACATCAACTCTTACAGGTATTTTTGACAAGACTGTGAGAGGCCCATCTGATTTCTCACCTTTATTATCAGTCTTGTACTAACCTGAGCTGGAGGGGGTGCGTGTGTATCCCTATTTGTCTCTGTTATAGAATTTTGTGTCTACATCTTCAGGTTTTGGGGAGGATTGGAGAGGAAATTTTCCTTTGAAATCACTAAAGATTTCTCTGGCACTAAAAGACACTTCTCATCCATCTCCAGTCAATACTTCATGCCCTCAGTTTGTGGAAAGGGAACAGTCAGTGGTGTAAGAAGGGGCTGCAGGACTGGGAGGTGCCAGGACACTCTCACTGCTACAGGAAACTCCCAGCCCTCTGCAGAAGGACTGTGAGGGCTGGCTGCTGTTATGTTAGCTGGAGCTCCCATCAGATTTCTGCTCCTCTGTGGAATAAAGACCATATGGGAGCCAGAAGAGAGGTCATTTCAATGCCTTGCTTGAGGATTTTGTGTGACAAGAGTTGTCAAATTTGTGGTGTTCTGTCCCTTCTGATAGACAAATGGGGAGTGAGGCAAGACCAAGGTTGGGAGGGGGTTATTTTTGGAGGGGTCTCAGGCATTCAACTTCTGAGGCAAAGATTTTACTGCTGATAAAGTACAGGCACTGACAGAAGCTGTCACCATCCAGATAAAACCTTTCTTTCTTTTTTTTTTCCCTATCAGCAGCTGCATATAACATCTCCCCATTGGTAGAATAAATCTGATAAAAAAAAATGTAGTTGTAAGCAGCAACGATTTTATCCTGGTGAAAAGATTTTATCCAACAAGAAAAATGTTGTGCCTGGGCATAATTTTTCAGATATGATGAACAACAGCATGGAATGACCCTCAGTCCTAAGGATTTAGTTTTAAAAGAACTACTGAGCATATCAGATATACTCAACTTTTTCCTCTGCTATATTTTTTTTTCATTGGCAGAGTTCAGTTTATAGATACATCTTGACAAAAATCTGCCAGAGGCAAATTTCAACAAAAGAACAACTTCAAACACATCCAATTAACAATTTATGAAAGGAAATCCGACACAAAATTACACAGAGATTTACAGGGCATAAAATTTGGCACTAAATCAAATTTATTGTGGAAATGCCTGTACAGGGAGTTATGGCCCCTTCCAGTGCAGTGTCAAAGGGAACTTTATCTGTGGAGGCTCAGCGAGTGCCCTCCATCTGATCTTTTCTTGCTATAAATAAAATGTTTTGTCAGACATGGCAATGAACATAACTCAGAAGGGAATGAAGAGCACTGATAAGCCCAGCTATATGCAGCTTTCAATCAGAAGCATTAGAAGTGATTAGATTTCTTCAGAGTTTCAGATTTAAGATTTTTTCACTTTATCACAGAAATGAGGGGCTCAGTACCATGGACAGCACAAAAATTCACTTTTATTTGTTAGCACAGCATACAAACCCTGATAGCAGGTCATGGTGACTGTATTTAACATTATTATGGGGCCATTTTTATGTCTGGAAGGAAATATCAGTCCCTCTGCATCCTGTTGTTTTACTGATTTACTCATTCAATAGCTGTGGTTGGATTTTTTTGGAAGATGTTAAGGGTGCAAATGCAGGTAATTGCCTTCAGCAGCTCTGAAATTAACTTGGGTCACTACTGTGTTTAGAGAAAAAGATCTGTGTCTAGACCTTTACCTATTTAAACACATGGATTGCTGGTTTTCTTCTAAAAGATGACTGAGCAGCAGCCCTGGCAATGTGCTTTCTGAGTGATTTGCAGGGGGGACATGTTATTTACAGATACCAGGCCCAGCAAGTGAGGATGACAAATAAAGTTGACACAGGCCAAGATAAAGCATATTTATGGTACAGCTGTGTTATTCCATGGACTGACCTGATCTGAAGAGCTGGTTGCTGCCTCTCCTGTTATCCCTGTGCTCCCACATCAGAACAGGAAACATTTGAGCACTTGTAAATTTGTCGTCTTCCACTGAAATTCAGACCTGCACGGGACAAATATGGCTTTGAGTGTCCATTCATGGTCATTGAGGTCCTGGGTGCAGCATCCTTGCTGTGACCAGAGCACACCAATTTCATCAGAACACTTTTCCTCTGTCTCCACAAGGCAGATTCTTGGGACCTTCCAGCCCACTTGGCCGTCTGCAGTTTGTCTCTGCTCATCTGAGCCCACTGGTGAAGATGAGAGGGCACCTCTGTCACTAAATGAAGCATTAGAATACCCCAAGGGTTTTTTTCCAGAGTCCATTAATACACTCTTTTGGCACTGAAACACTCTACCAGGAAAGTTAGTGTCCAAGGCACGTAATAATTAGTGAATAAAACACCCCCAGAGTATCTTAATCCTATTAAAATATGTCTTATAAAGTGTAAATTAATCTTTAACCTAATTTTAAATTATGACTTTCTTCCTGTAACACACCCTTTCTCAGTAGATCCCTGGAAAGCAGAAGGTGAAACAAAGTAAGACATTAATGTCAAAGATTTTCATCTTCTGATCATATTTTGAAAGATACTTGACTGTTTGATGATGATTTTCCTATTTCCTTCTACTTCTTCCATCACCCCACTTCCTTCCCCACATTTGTTATTTTCCTTGTCTCCAACGAGGTATGGTGATAATAATAATGAATTTATTTCATAAGACAAAGTCTAAGTGTAGGCAAATGCAAACATTCTTTTGTTTCTAATACAGGAATTGCATACTTTTTAAAGAGTCAAAGCAGAGTTAGAAAGTTAAATAAACATTTCCGGACTCAAGTCCTCCCAGTCCTTCCATCTAAATGTGGCCTAGCTTCCTGTTCACGCTGTGAGAATTCAGGGGAATTAATACTTGTGGAGAAAAAGCCACAGTAAGACATCAAAGGCTTTTATTTTTTGGTCACTGCTCACAGTGTTTGGGCTTCAGATAAACCCAGATTCAGAGAACTGAACACCTCCTGAGTACTTGTTTTCTCCTAGAGCTTTCAGAGGCTTTGGGGATGTTTACGTCAAGGATATGCTGTGGCCATTGCCATTTCTTCTTTCAGCTTCAGAGCATCAGAAGCACTTGTCTGGCTTTTATATTGTAACTTTTGGTTAGGAGTCAAAGCTCAGCTCAGGACCAAGTTAGGGGACCATGAACATTGCTTGAAGTGGAATCCTCATGCAGTTGTAAAGTTGGAGCATTCAACATCACCTCTTAGTTTAGAACTTGAGCTCAGCCTCCAAAACAGCCTCGAGTCAGTTCATTCTCCAAGTCCAGTCAGGACTGAACCTGACACAGGCACAGAACCTAAAGGCTGGGTGGAGAAGACCTTGTTAAACCTCTGCCCCTACTTTTGTGTAGATCCAACCTGTTCTTGAACAAGGTTTTAAAATCTGGACCTGAATATAAGTGCAGCTCCCAAAATAGAAGAAAATGGTATCTTGGGGCTTATAAAACAAGTTAGGGTCTTTTAAAAAAAGAGGGAGAGAAGATTATTAAACAGGCAGATAGGCCATGGGTAGATAATTTTAAACTGAAAGAGGAGATATTTAGATTAGATTTTAGGAAGAATTTCTTTCCTCAGAGGGTGGCAAGGCACGGGAACAAGGTGCCCAGAGAAGCTGTGGCTGCCCCGTGCCTGGAAGTGTCCCAGGCCAGGTTGGATGTGGTTTGGAGCAATCTGGGATAGTGGAAGGTGTCCCTGCCCATGGCAAGGGGTGGAATGAGATGATCTTTAAGGTCCTTTCAGCCCCAGCCATTCTGTGATTCTATGACTGTGATCAGATGTGTCAGAAAAACCAGGTTACCACCACAGAGTGAGCACCAAGAACCTGTGAGTTGCTCAAGCTGATCACTGCACTCACATCGCTGCAGTGATTTCCTCTTTTTTAAGCTGTGCTGTTTATCGCAAAAATGGAGAAGACGGGAACCTTTGCATTTTGAATGTTGCAAGTTGGATCATAAAGTCTTCAATACAAATGAGTAGGATTTCTCTGTGCCTGAGAGAGTGTCTAATTCAGGAAGAATTTGCAGGGAAATTAAACAAGGTAAACGCGTTATTTTTCAGCTATACATCAACGTTTTGTTCTGTCAGAACTGCGGAAAACTGAAGTTGGTTACTGGGGCCCAAAAGTAGCTCAAGAGATCTGACTTCAGGTCCTAAGATTTCCTTTGAGACTTGAAATGTTTCCTTTCATGTAATTTACTTTTCCCCTCATCACCTTTTCACCGCTGTTTATGCCATCTCTTATATTAATACTTTCTTTCCCCCCACTGAAGCTGTGTAAAACTGGAAAACGTTTACACTTCCTTTGCTTTCTTTCCATTCTCCCATCTCAGCAGAGCCCTAAGGCCCCCTTCTCTGACCTGCCTGACGATGAGAAGATCTTTAACGGGGGCGACGGCGTGTGGCAGAGCCAGGGCCAGGACCAAGCCTTGCTCTCGGAAATCACGGAGGAGGATTTGGAAGCCATCCGCCAGCGGGAAGAGGCCATCCAGCAGATTGAGGTCAGTAACCTCCTCCCACCACGGCTTTGTGAGCTGGAAGTGCAGAATCCCTGCGTTGTGCCTTGCTCAATGTGAAGGAAATGCTGATTTACATCGCTGCCGGTACGGCGTCGCTAAAAATGGGGGAGATTATCAGCAATTTCTAAACGTGGGAATCAGTGATAGAAGGAAAAGTTGGAAATCTGTATGATTTGGAATGAAAGTGACAAGAGTTAATTAATGTTCATGGGCTGATGGTTGGGTTCTTCCCAGTGAGTCTTCCCCAGCAGAGTCTGTGGTGAGGTGCTTTAATTGAGCCGGGTTCTGCAGCAAAACATGCAACTTCTTCAGTGCATGCAAACTTGAAAATGGAATTTGTCACAGGCAAAAACCACTCAGCTTTACCATTAGAGAGAATAATAGGTAGACAAAAGGAAATAACTTGTTAACCTTTTCAAATTATTCAGTATTTTGCTGTATCAAAGTATTTGGACGTTCTTGATGTAGTTAAAAGAGGGCATACTATTTTTATTCCTTTTTTTTTTTTGAAAGCGCTGTAAAAATATGCAATAAAAGGAACAAAAAGAGGCCTGAATAAGTTAAACATCCCACATTTTTCTTTTTATACTTCCCTTTTTACGCTTTTGGGAAACTCTTGTTAGTTAAATTTAAGTGATAAATGGGTAAAACAAGAACATGTTAAACCTTCCTAATTTGTATGCTTTTACAGACCTAAACTCAAGATGAACCAAAAAAAGAGGGCTTCAGAATAATCAGAACATTTAATTAAGGGCTATACTTTGTCCTTTAATTGGATTGGGCTAATTTTATCAGGATAGATTTCGGGTTGCAGTACAGCAGGAATTGTGATTGAGTTAACAGTGCAAAAAGGGGACAAAAGTTCCTGCTGGGGGCTGGTGCTTTGAGGTTGGGACCTCATTTACAAACAGTGATGGCCACATATGACTCAGCTCTCCAAGTCAGAAATTTGACAGTTTTACAGGAGCGGGTTGAGGTCAGTGTTTGTCTAATTTCTGTTGTGGTTCACTGAGAAGAGATGAATGAGCTTTGTGGACTTGTGTCCATATTAGGGGTGAAACTTTCAAAGAATATTCTCACACTGAGTATCTTTGGCTGTGAATTGTCATTTTGCACTTCGAGGGATCTCAGTGCATCCAGCAGGACAAACTGTAGGGAGCTTTGTTGCAAAGAAAATGCATGTTTTGGGCTGTTCCTGCATTTTGATGTTCAGGAGGGATGGTAGCAAATGTATTTCTGAAATGATCTTGTGAACAGCACCACCAGCTCACTGGAGATATGTAAGAACAGTCTGAGTAGAATCTTGTGCTGTGCTGTCTGGGATGACCCTGCTTGGGCAGGGATGTTGGACCAGATGACCCCACTGTGGTGCTTCAGCCATTCTGTGATTCTGTGATTTTGTGATCCCTTTTGTTTGAAATGTAGCTTGACCCTTTTTTAGTTTTTCTTTACATTGCTCCTGTCCTCCCCAGGAAAATACCCACATTTAGTAGTTGCCCATCAGGCAGTGGGGAATGACAACCCCCAAGGTCACCTCAAGCACACCAGCTTTGTAAAGTCAAGATGTGCAGTTGTGTCTCCTTGGAGAGACCTTTGTTTCTTTTGCTGGTTAAATCCCATTTCTGTGTCACAATCTGATGTCTCTGCACCAAGTTGCACAGGACCATGTGGCCATGGTGGGTGAACCCAATCACAATCCTGAATAACTTAAAAAATCTACTTTCATGTATTGTGCAGGGCTTGTATCTATTGATTTGATCATGGATACCTTTCTGCCTAATATGAATTTAGCTCTGAATAGCTTAGTTTATGCAATTAATGATTTAGTCAGCTTAAGCAGTTAATGGTGTTTAGGCTTTTGCTTCCTGAGAATGTGTGCACTTTCTTTTTACCCGTTTTTTCCCCATCTCCTCTATCCATTTTTCTTTGCTCTCAAAGATCCCTGTTCGTCCTCTAACGAGAGCTGCATTCCACAAACATTATTTCAAATGTAGTTTAAACATTTCTTCTGGTGGGGAAAACATTTAGGACCGATGGTATTTTGTTTAACATCTCTTTTGAAAGAAATATAATGAAAATGAGTTTTTTTGGACAGCATTGTTCCTCTCCCCAGCTGTATTTGAATAAGCAGATGGTGCTTTTAAATAATTTTCACTGTGTTTTGTTTTTCTGTTTGTTGACCCACATGAGCATATTTCCTGTGAAAGGACTCATCTTGCACATTAAAACTTCCCTGTTTTCAGTAGAAATTGTGGGTACACAGAAGATTCCTTGAGCTCACAGTTACCACAACAACTTTTTTCCAGTATATTTTCATAACCAGTGAGTAACCAAGAAGGTTAAAATGACACATTATCCCTAACTGTCATATATAACCAATAAACTAAATTTATTGCCAATTTGGTGTATAGCATTTGTTATCCTTTGTTCTTTGGGGACCAGAATGAAGAACAGAGCTGTGCAGAACTTGTTTTGTGCAAGTAGATTGGTCTCACTGGGATTCCCATGTTGCTGCATATCCAGCACCAGAAATATGCAGATTTTGAGCAGCACAGGAGACACTGAAAGAACATCACATCTTCTGATTACATACAACTTTAGAGAAGCTCATGGTGCTGGTACTAGTCATGGGACTTTTTTTTAAGAGACACTGAATTTGCCCTTTTTGCAAGAAAAACCATCATTGCTGAAGAAATAAGGAAATAAATTCTCTTCTCGTCTTGTGTCCTAAAAAACAGATATAAAATTGTGCCTATAATAGACATTTTCTTTATGTTCAAATGACTTTTTCCCACTTGTGTTTTTTCCACATCTCCAAAATCTCTTCAGAGGTTTGGGTTAATGGGACATTGTTCTCTGTCAGGAACATCCCTTGAGGCACTTTGCAGTTCAGTTTCCACCTAGACAGATAACAGCCAAGTCAAAAGTTCACCTGGCTGTTCACTTTATTTAAATGTGCTCCTTTTGCGATTGCTTGCAGATTAAAACCAGAGACTTCTGCAAGGGAGATGTCTCGCCAAAACCTTACATTTTGGATAAAGATCTTTATTGCTTGGAAATGTCAAAATCTGGTAGGACACAGCAGCCTTGACACAAGTGTTATTTCTTAAAATATTGCTTTGAACTGTTATATAAAACCTATTTCAACTTGAACTGTATTGGCAGTGAATAATAGATGCCATAACAACTTTATATATAGCACTGTAAAATGTGCCATCAGAAATACATGAGCTGAACTGTAATGTGCATTGTCAGTGCTCAGTGCTGGCACAAGCTCTGTCATAGCAAATATATATATAATATATATAATTTACCATGCCTTGCCTTTCATTTGCACCTATGGTCATCTGAAAAATGGGAGGAGATAAAAGTCTGAGAAGAAATGGATAAGCATTGAATGGAGAACTTGACAGAATTTCAGTTGGTGACTGGAAAGACCTATAAAAAATATTCTAAATGCTGTATTGATTCAGAAAGCTTCCCATGATCGTCCCCATGCAAGCTTTCCCAGGAGTGATGAGAAAGGAAAATGAGGAAAATCTCCCCAGGGTGGTCCACCATCCCTTTTCCTCTCTCACAGCAGTTTCTCATCCCCATGCTCTGCTTCCACAGAGTGGGCATTCTCCTACCTTGGAGGGTGGGAGGCATCCCCTTCCCATGGCACAGGGGTTGGAACAAAATGATCTTTAAGATCCCTTCCAACCCAAACCACTCTGTGATTCCATAATATCCTGAAGAAAGTAAAACACATCCCAGGAACTGCATTTTAGTTGATGCATCCCTTGGCAAAAAAAGGAGAGATGGATAGGTTATGGCAACAGGTGTGAGGAAAATGCTTTTATTTTTAGGAGAGGTTGCTCCCTCTGGGTCGTTGTTGAGAAATGTTGATGTTTATTCCCTATCTATTTTGAAGAGAAGTGATAGATGCCAGCCTCCACGCCTGTCACTCAAGTCTTTGTAGGCAGACAGAAAATGAAACACAATAAAAATAAAACAAAAGAAAGCCCCACAGAGTCTGGCAGAGTGTGTTTGTTAGTTCAAACATGTTCCTTGCTCCCTCATTACTACGTATCATTTCTTGCTGAGGGCTGTTTTCGGTAAAATCTCTCAACGATGGTTGCAGTTTAGAGGGTTTAGTGCAAGCTATTTTATACCTTTCATCAGCTTCAATAGTCCAGGGCTTTGACTTATGAGGGCTCTGCCTGTCTCTTCACAGAGGCTTTTTGACTCAGAGTAATGTATAAATAACACAAGATCATGACAAGCGCCATCCGTGAACGATCTGGCGCCGTGTGAGTGTCGAGCTCTCCTCACCACAGCGTTGAGGACCCTAATTATCCTGGGCTGCAGAGCTGCCTGCCAGGTTGACATGGCCATCCCTGGGACTGGTATTGAGTTGTTCCCTAAAGAACCAGCTCCAGTATCCTGCCCAGTCTAATTTAAAATGACCTGAGCTGCAGGACTGCTACCATTTATTTCGGGAGACTATTTCACGGTCCGGCAGGCTTCGGTGTTGATGAAATGCTTCCCTCTGTTCTTGCTAAAGATCCCTTTCTCATTCTCGGCTTTTTACACCTAGTGAAACTCTGCTGGACCCTGCAAATAATTCTTCTTCTCCTTTGGCTTTTAAACTCTTCAAATGCTAGCAGTTATCCTCCTCTTCACAAGTTGGTCTCCCTGGCTTTTCAGTCACTTCGGCGCTCTCTTCTCAATTATTTCCCATTTGTTAGTTCTTTGCTCCTGCAGCAGCAGACTGTATATAGGATTTTGGTGTTGTACCAGAGCTGAACAGAAGAAATGTGTTAAAAGCCCCGTGGATCCAATTCAGAGATTACAAGTCCTGATGGAAAATTTCTAGATAACTTCTGCACTAGTAAATTAAACTCACCAAAGACATTGGAACCTGCTCATTACACTTTTTAATTGTTAAGCACATCCTGACAGACTCTTGACCCAGATTAGCCAGTGCTTACCCAGTTATTGACACAGTTTGAGAAGTAATGTTTTCTAGAGGCAGCTTTGGTGCAGCCACACTGTTCAGAGGGTAAGGGGATTTAGTGATGTCCATGTGATCAAGTGCAGTTTCAGTGCCTGAGAACAGGCATTTCCCATGTCCTTGTACAGCTGCAGCCCTATTGATTTATGAGTTGGTCACAAAAATTTGCTCAAGTCCTCACTGACATTTAGGGAAGAGGAAGAGCAAGGTGAATTAAGGGTGGATTTTGTGTGAAACTGTGCAAGCCTGAGGGTGAAATGAGGTGTACGTGAAGATAGCAGCTGGCCTCTTTGAAAACGTGGAGAAGCCTTAGCAAGTCTGGAGAACAAAGAGCAGCCTATCCCAGTGGAATCCTGCAGTGGCCATTTCCATTGAATATTGATTTGGCAGTGCCTCCCTCTCTGTGGCCCTGTGGCCTCCAAGACTCCTGCATTGCTGTAAGAGACTTCCCTTCATGTCAAAACCACTCGCACTCAATCTGCACATCTTTAGCACGCTGCTTTCAAACTGCCCCGTCATGCCAGGCAGATCTGAAAAGTTTCATTCATTTTAGGTTCAGGGGTTTTATGAGGTTTACAGAATATCCTGAGCTGGAAGGGACCCACAAGGATCACATAGTCCAGCTCCTGGCCCTGCACAGGACTCCCAAGAATCCCACCATGTCCCTGAGAGCTTTTCCCAAATACTTTTTGAACTCTGTCAGGCTGGTGCTGTGACCACTGCCCTGGGGAGCTGTTCCAGCTGTTCCAACCACCCTCTGGGGGAAGAACCTTTTCCTGAAATCCAACCTAAATCTCCCCTGACACAGATTCAGACTGCTCCCTCAGGCTCTATCACTAAAACAGCAAACACACCACATGCTGTATTCCCTTCTATTTCCATTGTTCCACTCTTTATTAAGTGCTACTGTTATAAATATATCGATACCCATCCATCTATTCTGTAATCCCAGTACATCCAGACAGAGAGGCACGAGATGAAATACCACTGGGTAACACATTGTGAAGATCTTCTCATCATCTTCTTTCTGCTCACACATCACTTTTGCCATGACTACATGCAAAAGTCCAAACTTTTTCTTCTTGCCTGGTTAAAACTGTATTTCTTCCTCTCCTCATGGAAATGAGTAGAGCTTGTATATTTTTGCAATTAGTGTTTCATCAGGGATACGTGTACAGCCTTGGATATCCCTTGCAGCACAGCCAGGTTTCAGGAATATATCACAAATCTTTTTTAGCCCTAGGCAATTTCTCATGTCTCAGGTGTAAACTTATGACTAAACTGCGTGTAGTGAAGTGTTTTTAACTAAATTGGAGAGGTTTCCACTGTGTGCTAGAGATAATTTTCCTTTTCTCACCTACATTCCCAGTGCCTTATCCAAAGACTGTTAGTGTCAGGGAGTCTTGCCCTAAACCCTTTCCTTCATGCACTATTCCTTCAGTGAGCTCGCATGAAGAAGGCAGTAATGAATCCCTGGATTCAGCAAATCCCTTATGTGTGTCTTAACAGCTTTGCTGAATAGGGATGGACTTTAGAACCCACTAAAAGTGAAGTATTTCCTCTGCAGAAGGAGAAAATAGTGCTGAGGCACACATAATTTGCTAACAATCTGAATTTTAGGAAGACACATCTGCATATTTATATCCACAGAAACTGAGCTGAGTTAAAGTCTCGGGTATGACCTGTCAATGTTCATTGATAAGGCAGAGAGCTGGAAAGAGAGAGATCTCCAGTGCTGGTGGTGAAATATTGTTTAGCTTCTGCAAATCCTCCAGCTTGAGTGTTAATATTTCTTTGGTGAAAAGAATGTGTTACTTTCCTCCTCCATTTACTGCACTTTTGCTGAAGATTTTGCCCCCAGATGATGACTGTCTCAACAAAGGCAATATTCTTGTCCCTATTTCTGTTAGCACAGACAGTACAGACATCAAATGCCTCATCCACACAGCAATTTCTGTGGCTGTGATTTGCTGCCTCAGAGGGGAATTACCCCTCTCACCTATCACTTAGGTTAGAGCAGTTCCCTCTCTAGCTCTCTGATGCTAATTAATAACAATCAGCATCAATAGCCCATCAACCAGCTGAGATCCTTTAGCAGTGCTCAAAAGAGCTGTCCCAGCAGGTTTGGCTTCTTCCCTTCCTGAATTGAGTGCTGTGCTTTCTTTTTAAATTATTTTGGGTAGGGAAATCAGAATTTTCCCCAGTCAAGATAGGGGGACTAACAGCAGGTGAGCCTTAAGTCATAGAAATATAAAAATTCTTGTTGGCAAATCCCTGAAGCATCTCAAGAACCCACTGGAGAGTGAGTCAGCCCTCCCTCACTAGAGCTCAGCAGAGAGGGAAGTGAGCCAAGGATATTGAAAAGACCCCACAGAGGTAACAAGGGAAGAGTTGACTGAGAAGGACAATGAAATCCACATTTCACAGCAAGACCAGTTCCCATTCCCTCCTATTTACCAAAAGGTGCCTGGTCCTTTATAAATTATACTTGACAGGAATATTCTCCCACATCCTCACAGAAATTAGACTGGAAATCACATTCTTAACATTGTTAACAATGAATGTCAAATTTTAGAGGCTGATGACAAAGACAGTATTAGTTTATGCCCTCTGCACTGTGCAGGCTCATTTAATTCAGGTGTTCTTTAATACTTTTAATTGCTCCTTTATGAAAGAGGATGTTACAGAACTATCCCCACCACCCTGCTCACCATTTATCTACCCAGAGTGTCTCCTCTGGTTGTCATTTCCTTCTCTGCACTGAAGTCACCTCTTCCTGTCTGTATTGAGGCTCTCAGATGGCTTACTTGAGGCAGAAAGACTATGAAGACTCACCTAGGAACTATGGAGAATTGCAAATTTCAGTGTTATAATATATTTACTTCAATGCAAATTTTTAGCTAGACCCCTGAGCAGCCTGGTCTGACCTCAGAGTTGGTCCTGCTGTGAGTGAGAGGCTGGACTTGAGCTCTCCTGTGGCCTCTTCAAACCTGAATTATCCTGTGATCTCATATCTCTCCACCTCCTTTGACTGCACCACTGAGGGCTGCCAAAAGTTCATGTGTTGATCGTGCTTCTGTCTAAAGACAAAACATCTCTTATTTCCCTGCCTGTGTGAGCTCCTGACTCAGCCTCATTCTCCCTCCTCTTCCATCCACTGTCACCACAGGCAGGAGTTCATGCTCTGCTCCTCTGTTCATACCACATTTGCCATTTATTTGGGGAAATGGTTAGGATATTTTACCCATCAGAAAGGTGGGTGTCCCTGGAAGAGAAGTCCTCTGAGGTGCCCTGTGCCCAGTGTGCCATCAGTGGGTTTGCCCAGGGGAGCTGTGGCTGCCCCATCCCTGGAAGTGTCCAAGGCCAGGCTGGACAAGGTTTGGAGCAACCTGGGGCAGTGGAAAATGTTCCTGCCCATAGCAAGAGCTTGAAACAAGATGATCTTTGAGGTCCCTTCCAACCCAAACCATTCTGTGATTCTGTGGTTCTGATGCAGAGATACAACCAGAGCCACATTTCAGAAGAATTCAGATCTCTCTTGTCCAGCAATAACTGGAATGCAGATGTGGTTCGCTCATGTTGGCATCAAAATCTGCATTTTTTGAAAAGGTGGACTCTTATTGATATAAAGAAAAAAGTTGAAATATCTTCTAGTTTAAGGCTAAGGTATTGCTGTTGAAGGATGTGTGGTAGGAGGATTTGGTATCAAAGATCACCACATGTCCAGGAAGTTTTTTGTAATTTTACTCTTAGCATCTTCTACTAAGCTGTCAGGACTAAAAGGATTCTTCTGGATCACTCAAAGTGTTCCTGTGAATGTCTAAGACTTTCTTCTTTCCAGGTTTTAAACTGTTCCATGGCTTTAAACTGAAAGAGAGCAGATTTAGATCAGATTTTAGTAAAAATCCCTTCCCTGGGAGGGTGGGGAGGCCCTGGCACAGGCTGCCCAGAGAAGCTGTGGCTGCCCCATCCCTGGAAGTGTCCAAGGCCAAGTTGGACAGGGCTTGGAGCAACCTGGGATAGTGGAAGGAGTCCCTGCCCATGGCAGGGGGTTGGAACTGGATGAACTTTAATGTCTTTTACAACCAAAACTATTCCATGATTCTCTGCTGTACCTACAGCAACAAACACCTGCTTATTTTTTAACTCTGCCTTTGGAGCTGGTGATTTTTGGAACAAATGTTCCTGAGTTTCATCTTTCCTTGTCAGTTCTCCCACGAGGGATAAAAGCTGCCACAGATTTCTCACCTTGCTCCTATTCCCAGTTCACAGCTGGAGAAAGTGAGACATTATGGATTGTTTCTCTGCCAGTGGAGCTCCACAGAAATGTAAATGCCTTGCTTAAGACCTGGGAAAGAGTCAGGACCAGTGCCAGGATTAAAACGCTGCTTGTTCTGTACTTCCATACCCAATTCTCTTCAGACTGTGATGGGATGAGAGATCCAAATACAAGATCTGGTATATTTAGCTTCTAATTTTTCTCCCCATGTTTGAATTGCGAGGCAGAAGGAATGTGCTCCTGTTCAGAAAACACACTGTCATCCACTCAGCTTGGATGAAGCTCAAGGAAAATACTGATCCTCATTTGTGACTGAAGGCAGATCTTCCCTACAGGGGGGGCTTGCTGGGGTATGGAGTTTCACCCATGATATCATGACTTTATCAGGAGATGCCTCTCTGAAAGCACAGGCTGCTCTGTCAGAGACAGAGAACTTGCCCTCTGAAAAATCTTCTGATGTGAAGATGAGGCTACAGGAGTGAGGAAAGGGGGGAAAGATCTGCTCTGTGCTTGTACACATAAAACACACCTGAGGGAAAGCCTACAGGTGAATGTCAGTTGTGTCAGGTGTAGAGGGATTAAAAGATGAGTTTCTGGGTGTTGTGGGCCTGAGACAGATGTGCACAAGGGATTCAGTGCTCTGAGCTGAGTGCTGGAGACTTGGATTAGCATGTGCTGATTTTCTGAACTATTGCTGGCTGCAAAAGGAATGTTTGCTCATTTGCCCCTCTTGGCAGACCCTTTCCCCTCCTGGATGTGGTGAGAGACCAGATATCTGTTGGTCTTGAGAAGGATCAACTTTAAATCTCATACAGCACTGAGAGCTCTTTGAAAAGGCTGCTATTTCCTCATGTAGGAAAAAACTCACTTCTTCTGCAAGGCCAGTGGTTGAAGGTAGCAGCTACCCTCTCTTTGCCTAACCAGTTTTAGGAATTGGCCACAAATCCAGTGAGTTTGAGGAATTATAGTATCATAGAATTGCTTAGGTTGGAAAAGACCTTTAAGATCATCAAGTCAAACCTTTGATCTCACACCACGTCCCCAAGTGCCACATCTAAACATCTTTTAAATGCCCCAGGGATGATGTCTCCACCACTGTCCTGGGCAGCTGTGCCAGGACTTCACAACCCTTTTGGGATTTTTTTTTTCCCCCTAATATCCAGCCTAAACCTTCCCTGGTGCAACTTGAGTCCATTTCCTCTTGTCATTGCTTGTAACCTGGGAGGAGAGTCAAGGCCCACCTCACTGCAACCTCCTGGGAGGACAGAGGACAACACTGCTTGTGCTCCTGATCCCTTAACCAGACATCCAAGCCCCTGAAGTCTCTTGATTGTCCTTTTTATTGCAACTTCATTGCTACCTAGCAGAAAACAGTCAATAATGGACAATAATCTGAGGGTTGTAGCAGGATAAGAAGTTTTCTCTTCACATCTTTAGCCCAGACCCCAGGGAGGCAGTGGACTGCCCTAAGAAGTGGCTCTGGTCTGCACATTGGGCCTTATTTTCCCTTCAGAATGGAGCCTTTTCAGCAGCTCTGTCACCTGTACCAAACAGGTGAACCAAAATGCTTTCAGAAAACTTCAATTTGACAGGGATTGAATAGATTTGATGGTTCAGTCTCAGAAAAGCACCTGTCCACAATCACTGCAGCTGAAGGGGGTTGCACAAAGCAATCCCTGTGCTCTCTCTGCTGCCCAAAACAGACACAACTACTCCTGGAGAGTCTCCCTCTTATGGTTTCCAGGGATTTGTGTCTTTCTCAACAAAATTCCGGTGAGAGCAGAAGTGACTCTTTATTTTTGGTATTTTTAGCGTGGGGTGGGGGCAGTGGGGAATGGGAGACCAGTAAAGAGGCAAAGTGAAGGATGTCTTGATCAGCAATGATTCAGCAGAATTTCATATTTAGTCTTGCTTTGACAGTGTCTATAAAAATCCTGCAAATTGCTGCAAACTTCAGTCCTTCAGCCTGATTTGATTACTGGGAGCTGTGAGCAGCCCAGACCCAAAAGTCACTCTGTAAGCATCAGCCCCTGTATTTGGCATGATCCTTTAAAATAGCCCTTAAAAATGAAATTTCTGGAGCATTCCAGTTGTCACACAAGGCATTTCTCCCCATCCTCTTTTTCCTTGCTAAATGCATCCAAAAAATGTAAAGTGGGAATGGGAGGGGTGGGTGGAAGGAAATTAAGAGCAAACCCCGTGGCTCCTCTGCCTCCCTGGTTTCAGCTCATGCTTATAAATATAAGTCTTAGCATTGGGATGCAAGGACTTTTGGGATTTGGTCCTTCTTTCCTGAGTGTATCTGGAGGAAATAAAAGGAAATACTGCACCTTTGCACGTTGGTGCTGATTGCTTAGGAGGGAGTCACCTCCTCCTGAAGTCTGACAGGGCTAAGTCGTGTTCCCTCGGTTGTTTCCCTCTGATGTTCTTTCTAATTTACATCACTGAGAAGGGTTAAGGAAGGTGACTTCAGGTGTTGCCATTAGAAAGTCAAATTGCAAAAATAAAGCATTAAAAATAAATGCTGCAGCGGAATTGCTGAGCCAGGGAATAAAGAGCTTTAAAAGCAAACAGGGAACTGGCTGTGCATTTCTCCAGCAGTCACCTGTCTCCCTATCTGAGGATTAAGGACTCTGTGTCTTTCAGTCCTGCGTCTTCCCATTCAGCTCCAGGTGCTGCTGAATGTCACAACTTTTTACAGCTTGCCTATTAAGATTTAGAGAAACTTCCTTCCTTTTATTTGGATGGCAGGAGGAAGATTATTGCTGCTTCTGAGTCACCTCATAGGAGAGACCCAAGGAGAGTCTCTTATAAAAGAGTAGATTTTAAATATGGGTGGTATTCCCTAAATAAACTTCAGGAATTTGGTGAGTGGGTTAATTTGCTTATAGGGTGGATCCCCAGCTATGGGAAATTGTTATAGATCCACTGACTTCCATGCTGTCAATGAACTGGGGTCTCCTTTTGAATGACTTTCAAACTCCTCCAAAGAAAAGCATGGACAGCATTTCTGTCATGCACAGCTTTCCTCTCCCCTGGGTGTTTTTGCAGGAGCACAAGGTATTTTATAGCCACACTCAAACAGATCTTGCCACACTAGATCATCTTTCAATGTTTTTTTGTCCTTGTCCCTCCCTCAAGGTATCATGTTATCTCCTAAATCTCAGGGTGCAGTGGTTCTTTCCTGTTTATCCTGGACCTTTGCTGGGGGGTGGGAAGCAGTCAGATGGAATATTTTTAGGATTCCTTGCTGCTGTGTGTTCCCAGAGCTGAGAACACAACATGGGATCACCATCCTTGCTGCAGGCAGAGAGCAGTCCAGAAGGATTTTAGGGCTCTGTGCAGCACAGAGAAGGTTTGGAGCAGGCTGAGGAGCAAGATGAAACTCTCCAATATCACAGTAGCACCATAATCTCCTAACTGGGGACAGTGCCATATCAGGAGTTTTTACAGCTCTGATGTCCCCAAGGCACCAGTACATCCCCACCAAACCCTTGCAGTTGTTATACCATGGGGAACAGTCTAGGCTTCAAATCCAGCTCCATCTGAGCTCTCTTTTCTTCTTCTCCATCCTTCCACGCCCCCTGAACCTGGTGTTGATTAATTTTGCAGCACTCTGTGTGGGAGCGGTGAGGTTTGGGTTAAAGATTTATTACATAAATACCTCTTGCTATTCTTTTTTCTCCCAATTCCTATGGAGTTAGAGCACCTATTGTTGTGTGCCATCAAAAAATAGCTTGGGAGGGGCTGTGGGAAACCAGGACTTTGTTTCCCAGATGGGTTTTCTCTGTAGGCATCAGGACGGCCCCACGCCGTGGTGGGCTGGGTTGAGGGGTGGCTGAGCAGATGGCTTTGTGCTGAAGGCTCTCTGATGCTTGGTGACCTTCAAATGAGGTGAGGCAGGACCCCCTCCTCTGAGACCCAGGGTCAGCAGTGCCACTGAAGTGCCAGCTGCCTCGGCCACGTTGTTCCTGTCAGCCACCAAGGCTCTGGCACTCACTGGCTGTGTTGCATCAGCACAGGGATGAATTAATCCTCTCCTCCCGAGTGAGGCTGGAGCTGGGAAGTGCTGCCAGCCCTGTGTTATTTAGTGCCTGCTGCACTGTGTGTCCTCACACCTCGTCTGCTGGTCTGGAAGGCACCAATGCATTAAGCAGTGGTTTTCCTTGGGCTGCTCAAGCCTCTCTGCTGGACTTGTGTGCCAAATGTGGAGTCACAGGGGCTGCAGGAGGAATTTCCATTTCCCCCTCTCACACTTGTTGCGTTCATCAGTGTTGAACATCATTCACAGTCGTATTACTGAAAGTGCTTAGCACCTTCTGATGTTTGCAGCAGCCCTGTCCAGCCTTGACAAGCCTGACTACAGAAATCCACTCTGGTTCTGCCCTGTGATTGCCCCCAGGCGTTGTCCTCTACATCTTTTGTGTACCCAGTCCATGTAATTCATTATTCCATCCAGTCCAGACCATGTCCTCTCATGCCCTGCACACTGGGCATTGCTCTGGATGCAGCCTGGCACTAACATCCAGCTGGCACATCCTGCAAGGTCCAAACTCAGCTGCCCAAATTCAGCCTGGTTGGATCTGGGCACCTCTTAGGGTATTTTGAGGCCTGGTAATGTTTAGCCAGGTCCTCCCTATGTTTTGGGGACACCCTGCTTCTCACCAGGCAGCCACACTCAGCTCCACGTTCCATTTTTCCTGGCAGGTTTTTTCCATCCTCCAGTTTCAAGGCTAGCCTGGGGATTTTGGCTTTACCTGTAACCCCCATATCCCTGAATTACTGTGTCTGCTTCACCTGTGCAGCCTCCAGAGGAGACTGCTCAAGTGGTCCTGGGTTTGTTGATAGTCCTGTATCCAACTCCTGCCCCAAGGGAGCTCACCAAAGGTGACAGTCTTCTGCACCTGAATAGAGCTTTCATGTTAACATGGAATTTGCAGGATTATCATGATGACAGATTGAGATGGTTTTGGTCTTCTTTTTTGAGATTGTTTCTTTTTTTGCCTCTCTCCACCACTGATTTACCTTCCTGGACAACTTATATATATATTTAACAATGTGGCATCCAGGAAAATGCCTGGAGGAAGCTGGCTGTTAACCTTTTGTCAGGATGAAAACTGACCTACTTTTAATTTTGGGTTGGTTTTTTGTTTGGTTTTTATTACTTTCTTTTTTCTTTCTTCTTTCTCCTGACCTGCTTTTGCTTTGTACCTCTCTCCATGGTAGTTACCTTCTGTAGTCACCTGAGGAGTGACAACATCACAGACCTCTACAATAAAAAATTAAAGGAACTGGTTTACACTTCCTTTTTCATTTCCACTGAGTTATGGACTTGTTTAAAGAATTGTGAGGGCTAAGTGAGCTGTGATTTTCCTTACAAGGACCAGGCTATCACAGCCTTGCATGTGCTTTGTTGTTTTGTTCTGTTTTAGCCATTTCACCACCATGTGTAAGGTTTTATTACTCTATTCATCATTCAAAGAGCCAGGACTTTTTGTAAAGCTCAGTTGTTTGTAACTGGCAATCTGCAACAGGGCTTGTTCCTAAACAGGGATTAGATGTTCCTGTTAGCAAGTCAGGGGGACTCTGCAGGTCATTAGGATTATTTGTCACCCAGACCAAGGTGCTTTTCCCATAACTGGAGGTTTCCAGGGTGTAGATGTCCCTGCCTGATTTTAAGGTCTTAAAATAATCCATGAAAACACACTTTTAGAACACAGTTCATCCACTGTGATTTTAGACATCTGTTCTATCATGAGCTGACCCATGATCAGCTTCTCTCTCTTAATGTACTGTGTAGAATCTCCTGTTGTTTATCTCAAAAGCTCAAACATACATCCATAATCAGTGATACATGTAGGCTGCTTCTTCACCAGACTGTTTGGACAAAACACTACTTTGTGGATTTTTTTTCTTTTTCCTTGAGTGGCAGTGATACATCCCAGCTTCTGTCACCCTGATGTCTTAGAGCACTTCCTCCCTTTGTGTATAAGTTGAGAAGATTTTTGTCACCTGGATTTTTTTTTTTTATTTGAACTCACATCTATAGAATCATAAAAATCAGAGAATAATAGAAAAGTTTAGGTTGGAAGGAACCTTAAAGATCATTTAATTCCAACCCCCTGACACCCAGAAGAATGCCACCTGCTAGACCAAGTTACTCAGAGCCCTGTCCAACCTGAACAGTTCCAGGGATGGGGCATCCCTGGAAGTATTCAAGGAAATAACAAGTATTTGTTTTTCAGTGACCATTCTTGACCTACTTGTTTTCTGCTGACTAGGGTGACATCTAACCCAAACCTTTCTATGATTCAGTTCTCTTGATAATCACAGACTGATGATCCCGTGAGTAAATGCATTTATAAGCCGTCAGCCTGGATAATGAAATCAGAGAAAAAACAATGTCCTAATTTTGATGTGTACTTTTAATAGACCAGATGAAAAGCTTTCCATTTAAGCATGCCAGGGGTATCTAAGTAATATTCTGGCACGTTGCCCTTTTTCACCAACGTGACTGTACATTCCAGCAACAATATGGGCAAAAAATCAATTCCATTGAAAGAAAATCCCAGTCATTGAATCTCATGTTAATTGCAGATCAGAAGAGGAAAATTGTTTTTACTATTTCATAAAACTATGTGAAAGTGCTAGTAAGAGCATGGTTGGCCCATGTCAGGATGAAATTTTTCTTTTGGTGTTGGAGAATGATGCAAGACCCACTTGGATGCCACCTTGCAAACCAGTGACGGTGTCTTGACCCTGGCCAACATTTCTGGTGCTGGCACATTATTTTTGCTCTAGAGGGGAAGCCATGCAAGAAGAGGCTGAGGCAAGTTGGTTTGTTCATCCTGGAGGAGGCTGAGGGGAGATCTCCCTGCAGTCTGCAATCCTTATGAGGGCAAGAGAAGGGGCAGGCACTGATCTCTTCTCTGGTGACAGTGACAGGACCTGAGGGAATGGCCTGCAGTTGGGTCAGGGGAGGTTTATGTTGGATATTAGCAAGAAGTTCCTCCCCCAGAGAGTGGAACAGGCTCCTGTGAAGTTTTCCTGTAAAAGTCTCCTTGCTGGATCACTGAGCAAACTAGGAATTACCATTAAGGCATGAGCAAACTCAGCCTGAGACCCTAAAAATTTTCCTTGGATGGTCATGGATAGACTGATGTGGGGGTCAATCTCTTCTCCAAAGTAACAAATGAACAAGAGGAGATGGCCTCAAGCTGAGCCAGGGGAGGTTTAGATCAGATATCAGGAAAAAAAAATCCTTCACAGAGGGGTTGTCAAGCACTGGAATAAGGAAATGATTGCGTCACCATTCCTGGAGCTGTTAAAAATTGTGTTGATGTGGCACTTGGGGACATGGGTTTAGTGGTGGACTTGGAAGTGCTGGGTTAATGGTTGGACTCAATGGTCTTAAAAGTCTTTTCTACCCTAAATGATTCTATGGTTTTATGAAATATAAGTGTTGTGGCAAGAAGGGAGCTGTCTCAAGGAGGTCTAAAAAGCATTCCTTCAGTAAAATTTCTGTCTTCCTGTGCTTTGATCTGGACTGTAGCCTATTCTGGTTTGATTTAGGTATTTCTGGATGGCAGGAGGATCACAGCAATCAAGAACACAAAGTGCCTTCCCTGGGAGATGAACAGTCCAATTTCTGCATAGCAAGGGAGCAGGGAAATTTTATCCCAGGAGCATTAATGGAGAATTTGTCAGAAAAAAAAGATGAAAAGTCCAATAGTCAAGTGAAATGCAGCTGAACTCTCCTGAATTTTAACTTTTCCTCGCTAACACACTTCACATTATGGGATTATTATGGGATTATAATGTCTCTGTGTTAAAGGGGAAAGGAAATCCTCAGCGTTCGTTGCACTTATCTAACTCCCCTTTCTTCTGGAAATAAAAGGGAAAATAGGGAAATGGAGTGAGGGCAAAGAAAAGGAAAAGAAGAAAATTAAGATTGGAATGAAGCCTTGAAATTGGCAGCTGTCAGCAGCCCTCAGGACAAGTGATAAAATGCTGCATTAAAGTAGCTGCAGTGTGAAATGCCATTGACAGAATAACGAGGATGGGAAATCACTTTATAAATGTGCTTACCAGGATAAACAGATGTGACTGAGGGCAACTCCACTCTGTCACTAAACACTTGAAAGGGCAAAATTTATGGCAATCTATTTTCTGTTTAAAAAAACCCCAAACACAATGAAAAGATACAAACCTAAACTAAGAGAGGCTTCAGACAGAGGTGAGGGTTCAGTGTAAGGGTGGGAATCAGGGCAGAAACACTCTCCTGTAATAAACCATTTTGAGAGCCCAATAAATCAAAATGCAGCAGGGTGTGATGATGCTGAGGGAGAGGGGGCTGGTTCCTGACATTTCACACTTTGCAAAGGCAGGAGCCACTCTACAGGCATGGCTTGGGGTCTTTCACAGGCAAATATCCCAAAAATGGGATGTTAGTTCAGTTTTCTGCTGAGCTGAGGCTGGCTGGACATGACAGTGGCCCAGATTTAAAGGATCAAGGAGCCTTTGGACAACGCTCTGAGGCACATGGTGTGACTTTTGGGGCTGTCCTGTGCAGGGCCAGGAGTTGGATTTGATGGTCCTGATGGGTCCCTTCCAACTCAGGATGTTCTGTGATTCTATGATTTTATGGTTTTTGGGTTTGGTTATGGTAACTGAAACTTTATTCCATTTCTGTTCTAAATTGCCTCCTCATATTACCAACTAAAGAAATGCTTCAGTTGTGGTCTGTAAGGGCTGGACAGAGAGGAAAACCCATGAATTTATGCCAAAGAGTCATCAAACAGTGAGAACTTATTTTCACCAGCCAAAACCCCAAAAAATGGCAATTTCCTCTTGCTTTTAGAAGTGTTTGAACTCCTTCAGTGACTTTTTAGTGTTGTTCATTAAGGCCTGATAAAAGCATTTTGATACTACTGAGTATTAAAAAAAATTCAAATATATATGTGGCCTCAAGTTGCACCAGGGGAGGTTCAGGTTGGATATTAGGAAAAAATTCTTCAATGAAAGAGTGATCAGACATTGGAACAATCTTTCTAGGGAAGTGATGGAGTCACCATCCCTGGAAGTGTTCAAAAAATGAGTAGACATGGCATTTTGTGGTATGGTTTTGGGGACATGGTGGTATTTGGGCAAAGATTGTACTTGATGGGCTTTGCCTTTTTCCAGCCTTAAAAATTCTATGATTCTGTATCATACTCTATGACAAACCATAACATGAGGTATGACAGGTGTAGTCTAAAGTCCTCTGTGCTGGAAAATTATTTATTTTGCCAAACTGAAATTCCTTGAATGGAAAAAGCAATGAATTACCTGCAGTGTTAACAGTAAACAGCAAACAGCAGCTTTTTCAAGGTTTGTTCAGTCTGAAAGCAGCTCCCCAATTCCTCCAGTTCTCACCCCACCTCCCTAGATCCATCCAGCTTTTCCAGTGCTTCATCCTTTGAGCCAGAGACACCAGTGTGTGGCTGGGAATGAGCTGAGCCATCCCCCCTTCGAGTCTAGACTCTCACCTGCCTCATTTGCAAATTAAAACAAAATTAAAATAGTCCATTGAAAGCTAATCTGAACTCAGGGAGCACAAGCTGAGCATGATTGAATATAGATGCTTAAAACTTTCTAATAAACTGGAGGGCTGAATCCAAATTCTCCTAAATTAGCATTTCCTCGGGGAGGGGGCAGTGCAGGTGGGAGGGAAGGCAGGAGAACTCACTTCTCTGAGTGACTGGTGGGTTTATCAGCACAGGAGGATCTGCTCTGGCACATCTGTAGATGTGTCTGATGGTTTCTAAACGCAGCCCCCGGGCCAGGGGCTGGCTCTGGTTTGTTGTCACACTCAGCTGATAGATGGCACACTGCTGTCAGGATTCCCTGCTGCAGATGCCACTGTTCCTTGCTGCTGTCTGATTCTTATCTGCTGCTGTGTAATGGCAGAAAGTGTCTTTGTGGCTATTGATAAGTTGGTTAAAGCTTATTGAGCTTCACCTTTTGTTTTTTTTTGTGGACGAGGATGTTTAACAGAGCAGAGATTTGCTGAATTTGTCCTAACTGGGAAAGGCTGAGGGAGAGGTGCATGATTTAATCAGTTTAGTGACTGGAGCTGCTGGGGAGTTTGTGGCTGCATTCTGAAACAGCCCCTCTCTCTCTCTGATTTCCAGGGTTTGTATTGATTGCACTGAGTATTAGACAAGTGGAGTTAAGAGCAATCTTTAAACATCATCAAATCATTTTCTCAGCTCTAAGACGGGATCAACAACCCAAATCATTAACTTCTTATTTAGATGTCTCCTGTTGCAGTTTCAGTCCATGAATTTCTGTCACATGGATGGGGAATATGGAGAACAGGTTATTCCCTTCCTATTTACAACAGTTCCACTTGTCAGAAAAGCATTATCACGTCTGTTGTGTCCCCCCCACCCCTCCAACCCCACACATCCTGCTTTTTCTTACATTGAAAACCACACTAATCCCTATTTTTCCTATCAGGCTGTGTTTCTAACACTTTTGATCATTCCCATGGCTTTTCTCTGAGCTATCTCCAGGTGGTCCCCCTGAGATTTGTTGCTCAAAATTGGACACAATATTTTATCTCACAAGTGCTAGCTTTGTCCCCAGCACCCCTCAGCACCTTTGCTTGTTTGTTTATTTCCTTTGTGAGGACTTCTGCCCAGGAAATTGCCTACTATTCTTTATGTCTAACTGTAGAAATTTGTATTTTCATTATTTGGCTTCACCCTTTTCCCTTACAGTGTTTCCCAATTTTAACAAAATCCCTTTAAATTCTAATCATATCTTCTGACAGGCTCAAAATATTTCTGAGCTTCACTGCACCTTCTTATTTATGAACTGTCCTTCCTATGCCATTACCCAAACCATTCCTGAAAAATATTGGTTAGTCCTGGATCCAGGAGAACCACAGAAACGCAGGGTATCAAAAAATCCTCTCCCTCACCTGCTGCTCACTCTGGTTTTGATGCAGCCCAGGACATGGGTGGCTTTCTGGGCTTCAAGTGCAAATGGCCAGCTCGTGTCAATTTTTCACCCACCAGCTATTCTGAATATACTCAGCCATATTCACATCCTTCTCTGCAAGACTGCTCCCATTCCATCTCCAGTCTGTTCAGATTCTGGGGATTGTCCCAGTCCAGGAGCAGAGCCTTGTATTTGTCCTTGTTGGACTTTGTGATGTTGAAATTCCTTCCGTGCATCCTTCCAGTCCATTACCAAAGAGAAATTACTGATGAACAAATAGTTTTAAACTATGATTTCTGAGCCAGTTTTACAGTATTTTCATCTAGGCTTTGTTTGCTCTACTTGTGTATTTGTCATCTGCTGCTTTTCTCCCCCTCAGGTGTTGCCCTGTCCTAGAAAGGTACCAGGCAACTTTTGACAAATGAACACTTCTTGCTGCTCATTCTCCTGCTGTGTTTTGTGCAACAACAAATCATACATTGGATTATTTCCCCTATCATCTGTACAACTGGAGCTGCACAGGGCTCGCATTAAGAAATCTGGCCTCTAATTCCCAGACTTTTGGATTTTGCACTGCTCAGACACTCTCTTTTCTCTCTTCTGATGCCCCATGAATTTTCAGTTTACAGCTCTAAGGTTGTCTCACTATTTTCCTAAAAATTTCACCTTAGTATTTATGAGTCCCAGAGAGTTTGAAAATACCCAACCCTTAATCTGAGCTCCACAATCCCAGTGTTGGCTCCCCATTGACTCTGAAGTGAGCCAGGGCAAATTGCTGAGCAGTAAATATAGAAGACATCAACATATAATTCACCAACTCTGCACTATAAATAATTCCTCCTTCCACTAGAGATTAAAATGACCCAGACTTTGTTCTCTGAGAGCATCTCCCCCATCTGCCAGTGACACATAAGCAAAACTGTCAAAGTAAAATGGATGATTAATTGTTTGAATTATATATCCTTTGATCAGAGAGTGAGCTGCTTGTTGTTCAGACCCATAATTTTAATTACTGGATGGAATTGCAATCCACAGTTT
The DNA here is from genome assembly GCA_013399835.1 of Leptocoma aspasia. Classification (NCBI taxonomy): domain Eukaryota; kingdom Metazoa; phylum Chordata; class Aves; order Passeriformes; family Nectariniidae; genus Leptocoma; species Leptocoma aspasia. The sequence continues at coordinate 327,359 of VXAX01003545.1, forward strand.
AGATCTGAGAACGAACACAAGATTTCTGGATTTGGGGTGGCAGACAGCAGCTGGCATTGTACTGTTTCTGCAAATACAAGAGCTCCAATGCCCACAGCACGAGCAACAAAGAGGAGGAGCTGGAAGCCATTGTGCCACTGGAAAACTGTGACTGGAACGGGGTGGGATGACTCACAGAGTGCTGCAATGGATCCCTGTAAACCCTTCAGGAGGGACAGCAAGGGGGGAGAGGCAGTGGAGTCACCCTTGTGTCAGCAGGGCTGAGTGTTTATGGGTCAGGATAATGGGGAAGGCCAGCAAAGCAGAAATATCCTGGTGGGAGTCTGTTACAGACCACCCAGCCAGCATGAAGAGATGGATAAATTGCTCTAGAAGTACCTGGGAGAAGCCTCGTGATCCCTGGCCTTTGTTCCCGTGGAGGAATTCAATTTAACCAGATGTCTGCTGGAAATACAACACAACACAGAGGAAACAGTCCAGGATGTTCCTGGGGTGTGTAGAAGATAAATTCCTGACACAACTGGTGAGTGAGCCAGCTAAAGAAGCTGTGGCACTGGACCTGTTGGGTACTTTCAACCAGAAATTGGAAATTTTCAACTGGATACGAGCACAGACAACTGGAAAATACAGTGAACTGTCACACAGCCTTTAGTGTCTGCCTTAGATGTTGGCACCTTTTATATGATCAGGAGGCATGTGAGAAATGAGAGCATTTTGGCCTGCTTTTTCTATTAGAAATTTGGAGGTGATCCAGAAGGAAATAAATGAGGAAGAAGTATTAAGTGTAATTTATGAAGAGAGATTACAGGAATTTACCAATTGCAGGCTCAGAAAGTGCAGCAGTGATTAGTTGAGCCATGATGACTGTGTAGAAATACTTGATGTGTAATAGCATTGAAAAAAGGGTAGAATAATTTAAAATATTAAGGTTGAAGGTAGTAACAAATTACCAAGTAGTAACTAAGGACAGAGAGAAATAAATTAAACATTAAGAAAAAAATCCTTGAACAATGAGATGAATCATTTTGGATATAATGGATATTTTTAAAATAGACAGTCTCTCCTCTATAGAGTGGAGAATAAAACCATATGAGAGTGTTTGGGAGAGTCAGCTTGCAGGAGGTGATACCCATCAACCTTTATTTTCTGAGCCTTTTAGCTGCAGCTATAAATTAATTTGTCCTCAGATACCTTAATTCAGCAATTGTGCCTTTTACGTAACCTGCATTATTGCCTGAAAATATGTAAGAAAAGTGTCAACAGCAAAGTCTGCAGTCCACAGAGACAAAATCTGGAAGAGCCTGCAAAGACCATAGCATTTGGCTTTGAAATGCACAGGGAAATGTAGGGCAGAGAGGTTTTTTTTTAATTGTATGGAACATGTATCTCCTTTTTGCCCAGTTTGTACCATTGAGGAGAAGGTGAACCTTGGGCAGACCTTGGATATGGAGTTACTCATGGAGCTGGTGCTCTTTGGAGCACTTGATGGCCTGAACAGCTAATACCCCTTTTTTTGGCTGTGCCTCTTCAGTCTCCTGAAGAAAGGGGACAAGATGTCTCCTCTTGAGAGATGCCACCTGGAGGTCTGGGACCCCCAACACAAGAAAGATGTTGACCTCTTCAAACAAGTCCAGAGGAGGCCACTAACCTGATCAAAGGGCTGCAGAACCTCTACTCTGGAGCCAGGCTGGGAGAGCTGGGGCTGTTCGGCCTGGAGAAGAGAAGGCTCCAGGGAAACCTCAGAGCCCCTTCCAGAGCCTAAAGGAGCTCCAGGAGAACTGGAGAGGGACTGGGGACAAGGGATGGAGTGACAGGACAAGGGGGAATGGCTTTGAGCTGAAGGAGGGTAGGTTTAGTTGACATATTAGGAGGAAATTCCTTCCTACAGGAGAGTTGAGGCACTGCAGGAGGTTGTCCAGAGAAGTTGTGAATACTCAGGGTCAGGCTGGACTGGGTTTTCATTAGCCTGGTCTGGGTGCCCTGCCCATGGCAGGAGGTTGGAACCAGATGGTCTGTAAGGTCTCTTCCAGCCCAAACCCTTCCATGATTTTAAGATTCCAACCTCCAGTGAGCTCTGTAGGAGATTGTGACTCCCTTTCTCTCTTGCACCAAGCCCATGAGCTCCGTTTGTAACAAGGACTGAGCTGTCCCCAGACTCTGTACAGGGTACAGCAGCTCCAGCCATTTCCAAACAGAGGATTGGCAGCACAGCAGTGAGCTGTAAAAAGATGCTGTGTGTTTCCCTTGTCCCTTTGTCTTTTTTCCTTTCAGTTAAAGTCAGATATTCTTTTTTTCAGTTTGTCAAGAATAAATAGTGCACCTAAATGAGTCACTCTGTTGATAGCTGCAGATCAGACTCTGCAATCAGTATTTTATTTAAGTAAAATAATTGAGCAGCTATTGATAATACATGACAGCTTAAGATTGCTCTAATTGCTTGGCTTCCCAGAACACTCCTAAAAAGAAAATGAATTCCGCCATTGTATTTTTTTCTGGCTGCATGACCCTCATGGAAATAAATCCAGAGTGGAGAATTAATAGTGCTGCAAACAAAGTGTAGAAAGTGTTGAAGTTTTTGTCATAATCTTTGCACAGTTTCTATTTTTGAAGATAACATACCACCTGCAATAAACTGCCTTTCCTGGGGCTGGTATCAGTCAGGGTGATAGATTACAACTGCTTCCCTCACTGCTGCTATTAGTTTATACATTGCAGCCTGGGGCAGGAAGCAGGAGATGCTAAAGGAAAAGTCAGCGTGGAACAAACTGAGTTTGGAGTTTGCTGACGGATTTCCATATCTTTGGTGACTTGGTACTCAGGAGACCTTCTTCTTCTGAGCAGCTGCAAAAAAGTGGAGCTGTAAATATTAAATGCATTTTATTTTCTTATTGAAAAAAAAAGACTAAGTGTCCCCAACAAGCATTTTTATTGCATATAAAAAAATAATAACTTTTTTTTCACAGGTTGTGTAAGAACACATATATACTCATATATCTCACTTTTTGCAGTTTGCTGCTGTAGAGACCAATGGTTCCTTGGAGCTGTTGGAGAGCAAAATAAATGTGCAATACAGACAAATAGTTCCTGTTGGACAGGTACCCACCACGTGAAACACTCTGTGACAATTGCCTCAAATCACTGTGGTTATTGCCCAGCTCCTGCAGAAAGAAAAGGCATCCCTTGCTCATAAAAGCCTTTTCTTGGACAAGGCTGTGGATTATTGTTGGTGGACAATTCTGCTCTGGTATTCGTGGCTTTTATGTTTAGCTTTTGTATTGTACTTAATTTTTGCTTTTGGGGTGTCAGGCCAGCAAATTTCACAATCCCTAAGCTACCATCTATATTTGAAATACAAATAGATATCCTCTATTGGGAAAACCTTCATCTTTACTGAGTGTTTTTATTCCTGGTCTACAAAGGCCACAATGTCAGACATTTCATTATCTCTGTTCATTTTGGGTCCTTCATGTAATTACTTTTGTGCCATTTGATTAGCCTGTATACATATGTGAATTAACTCAGGAGGAGCTCCTTAATTCAACTCCAGGGAGCTGGGAAAGGTGAGAAGGCAGAAAATCCCACAAAAACCTTTCTAGCATATCAGAAAACAGAAGCAATATTTCTGATCCCTGAGTCTCTTTCACATCCAGCCCAAGGGTTTGTTGGAAAAGCAAGGATATTAATCTTTCTTTAGTGGTAGATAGAAGCTTGGCTGTAGGAGAGCAAAAGTTTGGATTCATAGTGCAGAAACTTTCTTCTGCAACTGTGAGAAAATGGATCATAGAATCATAGACTGGTTTGGGCTGGGACCTCAAAGATCACCCAGTTCCAGCCCCACTGCCATGGATCAGGTTGCTCTGGGTTATTGCTTCCAAATATGCACTGTAACATCCCAGAGTCTTGTTCCAGCTGTGCTGACAAGGTACAGGAGCATCAGATATTCAGTAAAGAGAAATAAAATTGCAGCACATTCCCATTTGGAGAGCAGAGCTGATGTTCACTCTGGAGAGTAATGAAGTCACTTCCCTCTTCATTTCCTCAGTTTGTGGATCTCCCTTCCTCTTTCACTCTTTGTTGACTTTCTGAGTGTCTGGTGGAAGAGGAGAGTGGTGGGGATGAAGGAAGGGCAGGGCACTGCAAAATATGTAAATTCACATGCTCTTCTCCCTTGTGGGTGATTTTTGAAACAGTCTCTGTTTGCGCTGCACCTCGAATTTGTAGCATAATTCTTTTGTTTCCCACACCCCTCTGTCCCTCTTCTCCACACTTGTGAAGCCCCACCTGGAGCACTGATTCCAGCTCTGGAGTGTCCAAGGCCAGGTTGGATGGGGTTGGAGCAACCTGGTCCAGTGGAAGGTGTCCCTGCCCATGGCAGGGGTTGGAACTGGATGATTTTTAAGATCCCTTCAAACCCAAACTATTCTGTGGCAGTTGATTCTGATTTCATGATGACACAACTGTTGCATCTCAGTTTTCTGATGTGACCCATTCCTGCTCACATCACTCCTGCTCCCCCTGATAGCAAAACTATCACAGCATTAACTTGAAGACAAAAAGACAAAATGGAATCAGCACAGCTTTTTTTTTTTTTTTTGGTTAAAACTAAGCAAGGCAAACAATTTTTTCTTTTCTTTTACTTTTTTTGTTTACTTGCCTGTTATCAGATCATATCAGTGCTTATTTTACATCAGAGTGTTTAGCCAGGAAAAAGAAGCCTGAGATTTAAGGTCTGTTTTCTGCTGCTGTAGACAGAAATAGGCTATGTTTATATCTCTGCAATCTGCTAAGCCTCAAATGTTCATTTAACACCTGGTGTATGTTCAGGGCAAGTTAATCTTAAAATTATTAGTGTCTGTCTATATACAGTGGCTGTTTATACAGGTGGGAGTGTTTGTGGTACATGAGAATACATGTGTTTATGTGCCTGTATAAATACCCACATGTGCATACATATGGGAATTCACAGACCTTTACAAAGTGATCAATTTAAATGAAATTTAGGGTGTTAATTAATTTGAAGATCAGAATCAAAGTCAGTAAAAACAATGCTTTATGTGATCTTTGATGCCTTATTATATTTCCCAAATATAAAGTGAGGATATCTACATAAAAACAGAACTATTGATGACCTCCTCCATTAATACATCTCTTATTTCCAGATCCAGAGGGTTTTTTAAAGGCCAAGTTACCTCTTCTTATGTTTGTATTGTTATATTTCCCTTAGACAGCCCTGACAAGGGGGAATGACTTTAAACCAGTAGAAGGCACATTTAGATTGGATATTGGGAAGAAATTCTCCCCTGTGAGGGTGCTGAGGCCCTGGCACAGGTTGCCCAGAGAAGCTGTGGCTGCCCCATCCCTGGAAGTGTCCAAGGCCAGGTTGGACAGGGCTTGGAGCAGCCTGCGACAGTGGAAGGTGTCCCTGCCCATGGCAGGGGGGTGGAATGAGATGATCTTCAAGGTCCCTTCAACCCAAACCACTCTGTGATTTGTGATTCCATGGTTCTGGTTCCATGATGATACAACTGGCAGGATTTGTGACCCTGTGGGGGATCCACCTGAGGAACTGCAGCCCGTGGGAAGGAGCCAGGTTAGAGGAGTTTGTGGGGGACTGTGCCTTGAGAGGGACCCCACAATGGAGCTGGGGAGGAGTGTGAGGGGTAAGAAATGTGTGATAAACTGACCACAGCCCCCATTCCCTATTCCCCCGAGCCACAGCAGTGGAGCAGGGAGAGAACATGGAAGTGTAGTCCAGGGAGAAGGGAAGGTTGGGGAGAAGTGTTTTAAGATTTGATATTTCTTTTCATTACTCTGATTTTGATTGGTAACAAATGAAACTGATTTACCCAAATCAAGTCTATTTTGCCCGTGACAGTAACTGATGACCGATCTCTCCCTGTCCTTATCTCACCCCAAAACCTTTCGTTGCATTTTCCCTCCCCTGTCCAGCTGAGGAGGGGAGCGGAGGAGCAGCTTTGGTGGGCAGGTGACATCCAGAATAAAAACCAGCTGGCAGCTTGCAGGATCTCTGCACTCATCCCTGCTGAGGTGCCCTCTGGGGTGGCCTCAGATCTCTCTGACCAGCTCGAGGTGTCTCACCTCCCACAGCCTCTCCTTTCAGTGACAGGAACCCCCTTCCTGCTGTGTTCCTGGGCTGGTGGCCCCAGGTAGGTTCTGACTGGCATCCCGAAGCTCGGCATGACTGCTTTAATTATGCAGCACAGTTCTACCCTCCCTGAGATGACACAGACCTCTAAGACAGCAAAAGAGAAAGGAAACGTGCACAGGCAAGAGAGGGAGAGAGAAACTCCACACTCTGGCTGTTGCTGAGTCCCAGAGGAGATTTAACTCAGTCTGTAATTGCTGTTCTGGATGCCTTCTGCCCTCAAAACAATTTTCTGCTGGTCTGTTGTTGCTTAGGCTGAATCAGGCTGATTTATTGAATGTCATTTTTTTTCTCCCCAGCCATAGACAAGAGAAAAATATTTGTTGAAAGGCTCTTGCAGCAAGATTTAATTTCTGCCTATCTTGCATCAGAAGCTTGCTCATGTTTTATATTATTTTTTTCCTTTTCCTTTCCTTCCCCTGTCTCTCAGAAAGGAATGAGGACAGACAAACACCATGCTCTGATTTGTCTTTCCATGTCCATACATGGTGGACCACAGGGTAGGAGATGCTCCAGGGCTGTTGCAGACAGGACAACACACAAGGAACATCTCAGCATCTCCTTGGTAAAACATGACAAGCACTACAAAGGGCTGTTGGTCGATTTTTTTCCTCTTGTTTCTTTATTTTTTCCCCCAAAGACAACAAGCATGAGGGGTTTGTTTTGCTTTATTGTGTTTTGGAGTGCTTCCATGTTCAGGAATGCACACATGGGCCTCATAGGACATCTTTTAGGATCTCCTTGAGGTTTATTTTATAGCTCTCCTGGCTGCTTGCTGCAGAAGAGATGACAGGTCAGAATGTGACCTCGCTTGTAAAAATTCAGCAGCTCCCGAATATTGAGGCAGCAATTAATTTAAATGCTAATTTATAGTCCTGTGAAAAATGGATGGCTGGTTTGTGAGTAAACACAAAAGCACATGTGCTAAATAGGATAGACCACTGATACTTTTCATCCCATTTTTATACAAACCTAAGGCAAACATTCCTAGAAATGAGTGCTCCTTCCCTTGAGGACCTGAGCTGACACTGATAGAGGAGCCTGGGATCTGGCTCCATGTGAGGGAGGAATTATTGACTACACAGATTTGTTCTGTGTCCTTCTGAGGAGAACATGTTCCCCTCTCTGGTTTATTTAACACCATTCCCATCTCTAGAATACAACAGTGTCCTTAGGATATCATTAAAGGCAGGGTAATGTCGGAAGTTTTCAATGTGAATAAATCTTCACCCCACAAAGCATGAGAGTGCAAAAGAGAAGAGGTTTGCTTATTTTCTGTCTTGGAAATACTTCAGTAATGCTCATTCTATGGGGAAGTGGGCTGCTGGGATTTATTGTTCCCACATTGGTGACAATATCTGGGGTTTATAACCTGACTTGATCACAAATTAATTTCAAAAATGTTGAAATCTTTATCTTGTAAAATCAAAAAATGGGAAATTGAAATTTCTGGTTTATCTGCAAAATCATATTTTCAGCCATTTTCATCTCAGGTTTGGAAATTTATTTTTTTTCCTGAAATCTCAGTACTATGCAGTGTCATTATTCACTTATTGAGTCAGGTTAAGTGTCTTGAATATTCCTGCTATTTTAACCTAGTACTTTCTGTTAAGAACTTTCCAAACTAACCTTCCCTGGTGAGAGTTAATCCTCCAGAACTTAAGGGCCTCAAATTCTTTTGCATCTCTGGTTTTCTCCTGTATCACTCTCTGCTTTTTTTGCCATCTTTAGCTGCTGCCATTTCATTTTATTGTTGACTAGTTTAATTCTTTTTGTTCCAGGATGGGTGATATTAAATCCTGTCTACTAATCTGAACAATGGATTTCTCCTTTTTGGGGAAAAAAAAAAAAAAAAAAAAAAAAAAAAAGAGGATTTATATGGAACAGTTTAAAACTGTCTCCCTCTTGCTGCAGAATATAGTGAATGAATTGTTGCCAGACAGGAAAGACTGGTGTTAATTAAAACCCAGGGAGCCCCAGCCTAGTTAGCTGTCAGGGAGGCAGAATTTTGGGGATGGTGGTGGCTGCTGCACTCCTGGGTTCTGTGGAGCCAGAGATTTATGAGGAGCTGTATTTCACTGTGAATTCTGCAAAGTGGGTGCAAACATGGGAAACCAAAGGCAATCTGATTTTCCTAACAAACTCTGATGCCTGGCAAGTTCAGAGGTACTTGGGGATGGAGCAGACCTGGCAAGAAGGAGCAGGGAGTAGCTCCAAGGTATATTCCATTATGGAAGGTCTTTATTTCTGGGTATTTTTCTTTCTTCTATTTCTTCCTTTGTTTTCCTTACATATATCAAGGACTTTGAAACTTCACGTTGCCAGGTTAAATTATTCAACAGATTTCTTGCTTCAGGTCAGATTGGTTTTGTGCTCTGTGCTTTATAACTCACCCCTGTTTGTTTTTCCTGAAGTGCAGCAGTCGCAGCTTTTCCTTCCTCACAGCTCAGCACTGGCTCTCACTGATGCATATTTGCTAAACAGTAATTTTAAGTGTTATTGCAACATTATGGAAAGGATCTGTACTCTGCAGCTGCAGATGGTTGATTTCAAGTACCTGAATACAAATGGCAAAGCTGAACCAGCAACGTTGAATTTTCTTTCTCCTTCTTCCCTGCCTCACGTAATATCTGGGGATCAGGACACAGACAGCCCAGCTCCTCGTGGCTAAATTACCTGGGAAGGGTCCTCTAAGAAGTCAATATATCATCTGTTTGATTGCAGTGGAAATGCTTGGGCTGGGTGGGGGAGTGTGTAATTCAATATATTGCAATAAACTCTGTCTGACCAAATGGACGTGCAAAAACATAGTCCTGAGTTTTAAGCCACCTTCACTTAAAGTGCTGAAAGAGAAGCACAACAAAATAAAGCAGATTGAAGTGTAGAAAGGATTGTGTTTATATTGCAAGGAACAGACACAAAAAATCATGTCAATGACAATTTAGCCAAGAGAGACAAAGCAGCATTCTGGGCTTTTTTAGTATCATTATTTTTTTGTTTATATTTTCCTTAATCATCTTTTGCAAAGCAGTTAAACAAGAGCAGAATAAGACATTAAAGTTAATTCTCAGTTCTTCACATTTTGCTAAACTTTAACTTTCTCTCTTAAAATATTTTTACAAAAAAGTTCAGAAAACTTCCCTACACAAAAAAAAAAAAAATCACCACTAATTTATCCTCATTTCCCAGTAATGATTTACTAGCATAGTGCTCAAGTACAATCTCAAATTACTTAAACTTCATTGTTTTGCAAAATATTCTGCAGTATTTACAAGTGAGGAATAATACCATCCATAATTAAAGCTTCATTATGCTTGACAAGTGGAGGAATGAAGTGCATTTCGTGGTGCATTACCCAATCTTTGGTTGGGGGAGTGTTTTTTGCTTTATTATGATTTCTCACAGCTTTTTCAATCTTTTGCTTTTCCTCCATCTTCAGTTATTCAACAATTTGGTCTATTCTAGCACGCACAGTGGGGCTCCCAGACCTCATTTTAAATTGATGCAGTTCTATTGCATTACGTGTTGAAGTGTTGTGCCAGTTATATTCTCACAGCAAACTTCAGTAGGAGGACATGGATTCATTTTGCACCATTTTCTAAATTTGCTCTGGTAGGGAAATGGAGCTCTTTAAAAAGTGTGGTGGAGGCAATTGGATCTTTTGGGATGGACATGGAATCCCAGAGTGGGTCAGGCTGGAAGGGACCACAGTGGGGTCACCTGGTCCCACCTCCCTGCTCCAGCAGGTCCATCTCAGAGCACAGGCACAGGATTGTGTCCAATCCGTCCTGAAACTTCTCATTATCCTGCTCTGATTTTGTTAGTAATAAATTTGATTAATATCTGTCTGTTTTGCCCGTGATGATATTTGGAGGGTGAGATCTCCTGGTCCTTATCTCAACTTATGAACCCTTCATTATATTTTCAGTCCTCTGTCTACCTGCAGAGGGGAGTGGCAGAGCAGATTTGGTGGGTGCCTGTCCTCCAGCCATGGTCAAACATCACACAGGGCTCCACAGACAGTCTGTGGAATCTCCATCCTTGGAGGCAGGCAAAACCATGGCCCTGAGCACCCTGCTTGAGTTACCTGCTCTGAGAAGCTAAATAATTTCCAGGGGTTCCTGCCCATTTCAGTGTTTCTGTGATTCTCTGACATGTAGGGCTGGAAAAAAAAAATATGCATCCTTTTTTAATGTCTTTTTTTTCTGCTCTGGTAATGCTGCCTTACTGGTAGTGCATTTAGCAGTGTCTATATTATTATGTCTATTATTGCTAAATGAATTCTTTTTACAAGAGACAGTGTCATATGATGTCAACATATGCTCACATTTGCTCTTTTATATGGTAAGTGTTCAGAAATGAAGAAAACAAACTCATGGGTAATTTGCTGTGTTTTCACAGAGAGAATTTCAGAGCTGAATGTAGTTACTTTTTTTTTTTTTAACTACTTGAAAACATATAAATGAATCTGTTCATCAAACAGCTCTTTCGTTATTGCCCTACCAATAAGGTAATTTCAAATTCAGGGAGTTTTTGATTGTATCCATCAGTTTATGAATAGCATCAGATGGATGGATGCTGTGCTGAGAGATGGCCTTTTTCTGTGTAGGAGAAAACAGTCTGGGATGAATGGCCTGCATCACCAATAACTTTTTTTAGAAAGAGAAGGGCTTGCCACTCTTGTTTTTATTGTTGTTTTTCCTCAGTCCTCCACAATTCTGAAAAGCAACAATAAAATCTGATCATTCCACTTTTTCCTCTCACAAAGCTGGAGCCAGCTGGCTGCCTTAGATCCAGCAAACCATGGCTCTGAGGGAGTTTTTTCCTATGGGACCATTATAACTTTCCCTTTTACTTCTACACCGCTGAAGATTTCTGGGTTTGGTGTTTTTCTTTGCCAAGCTGGACTGTGGAACGTGCCTTTTATACCTGGGAATTCCCCGTTCCTCGGTGATGTTGGGATTTCTGTCTTTTCAGAGTGACATGTTGGATGTGAACCAGATCATCAAAGACCTGGCCTCCATGGTGCACGAGCAAGGAGACACAATAGGTAGGTGTCACATGAAAATTATGGGATTTACTGCCCTCTTCCACCATTCCCACGTGATCTGGTCCCTCACGAGCAGCCCTCTGTTGATGCTGTGATTATTTTCCCTGTGTTCTGAGCATTTTGTACCTCCAGAGATGGTTGGATCTGACAAGCTGCCCTGTGCAATAAGGTTCTTATGTTATGGACAGTTTGCTGGTATATTTGGCATAAAATAGAATTCACAGGGAGATGAATCCATTCCCTTTTGACTGCCAAAAGGAAGCTGGAGAATATATAACATTAACTGGAAAGGGATCCAGTTCTTCTTTTCTACCTGGAACTGTAATTAAAAAACAATAGTAATGACAATTATTATCATTATTATTGATGAAATTAGAGAAAATTAAGCAGCTTTGTGTTTCCAAATAGAATTTTTATTCCACATAGCAGGGTATGTCTAATTAAATTTACAGAAGCCTGACATCAAGATGTGCTCATGTAAAGTCTGAAGTTTCTGCCCATTAATTGATCTGCTCTTGTTCTCCAGCTTCCAATGCCTGGAAAAAAGTTGGGTGTAGAAAACTGGGAAAAGAGATGAGAGTTTAACTCCTAGTCCCATCTTTAGGAGCAGCCCATCACTGAGAGCCACCACTTTTTGTGAACAGAGAGAGAAGTCACTTTAGATCAGCTCCCTCTGACCTTTGTCATTGTCACTGCTCTTTCCTGATGCTGTGAAGAAAAATCAGACATTTTTTCTCTATCTCTTGTTTTTTGTATGCACAATAATAATGTATGGAACTTCTGAAACAACTGCCCACTTCCAAATTTGGGAGCTAATAGTCCTAAAGGCTGGTTGAGGGACCTAAACTCCAGAGCAGCAGGATTTGTGGGGACATTTCTCACCTGAAGGCTCAGCTGGAGTTTTCACTGGTGCTCCTGGGAGCAGGAGCAAGTCCCCAGACAGCCATATGCCGATTTTAAAATCACAAACTTCTCCGGTGCTTATTAATCACTCTGGATTTCTTTGCTGAGTTAAATCTCTGCAAATTACCATTACCATAAGATACTTCCTTTCACACTGAAATGAGTGATCTACATCTCTCTGAGAAACAGCACTCAGGTTCACAGGGGTGGCAAAAAAAAATCAAAATTATATTTAAAATCAGTTTTTTAGTATATTTTCTTTTTTTCTTCTTATTTTCTTTCTTTTTCTTTCTTTCTTTCTTTCTTTCTTTTTTTTTCTTTTTTTTTTTCCTCTTGATGCTGTTTTGAAAGCTTATTTTTGTACATGGGTAACTTTGTAGCCTGATTCATCTCTAAAAGCACATCAGATGCTAATGCCTTGAGGGACATGACAACATACATCAGCTAGCTTCAAGATCCTCACAACTTCTTTTCTTAAGGCAATATTTATTATTTTAAGACTTTACCCATGCATAGAAGCCATCCCAGTATTAATTTCCCTGTGAGAAGCTGTTAGACTAAGTAGGACATTTTGTCATTGAGCCAGCATAAGGTTTTTGTGGCTTTTTTGTTGTTGTTCTTCTCCCTCTTACACTCCAGCAGATTTTTAACAGTTTTTTAAGGACTATCTTTTAATCCTGACAGGCAATCAAGGTATCTTCCCAACCAGTTGCTGAAGGGTCCCACTGTTTATCTTTTGACATTCATATTACACAAAAGTAAGGGAGATAAAGAATCAGGAGGTAAGAGATGTTGAAACCCCCACAGTGAAAATTCCATGATGACAAGAGACAGCTCTCTTGGCACAAGTTTCATTTTTTTTTAGTCCATTCCTCTGACATGCATGGAATGAAAGCTCTGTGTGTGCCTGTCTAGGAAACTCAGGGAAAATACAAAACCAGGGAATATGAGATGAGCCCCTCAGCAGAATGCTCCCAGAGAAAAACCCTCTTTGGTTCATCTGAGCTGGGGAAAATTGTGGGGAGAGTTTGTCTGGTCTGAGCATGGCACAGGCAGAGTGCCATGCTTCTTACAAAAACCTAAAAGGAGTTTTTCTGGCATGTGGGGCAGTTCCTTAATGAACACTTTGATAACACTCCCTGGGGGAGAGAGCAATTTCTGTCATGCAGGGAAGAAATGGAATGCAGACTTGGGAGAGGATATCTCTGTTATTTTGTGTCTTCTGAAAACAAACTCTGTGCTCAAGTTCCTGGTCATGGCATCTCTTTGATACAAATATTCAATTATGCATCACCATAGCAGTGAGCCCAAGCCTCTGAAACCAAAACAAGCCAATGGCCTGGGTCAGCTGGGAATCAGCAGAGTCCTCCCAGCACAATCCTGGAGGAGCTCTTGGCAAAAGCATCCCAGTGCAGCTTCACCACATGGGCTGCTGGTGAGGGGAAAGAGGGCAAGGAGGGGGACACTGATAGGAGAAAACCAGAATTGGCTGTAGAATTGGCGTTGGTGACATGGTTTGGGGTTCAGTGGGACCCTGTGTGTGGATTTGCAGCTCCTTTGGAGAGATGGGACCCATCACATAAAGAGACATTTAGCCATGGTGGGGGAGGGAGGGTGTGACCAGCAGTCCTGTGGGAGCAGAGGACAGGATTGCTGAAAAAAGGACATGGGATGGTGTGGCAGGAAGGGTTCCCAAAGCCACCAAAATGAGGTGTGAGCAGGGTCACCTTCAGAACTGGAAGGGAGCAGGGAAGTCCCTACCAGGCACCACCATCATGGAGAAATATCCCAAATCCTCTGCAGGAACTGAGGGTGCTAAATGCACAAAGTATCAGGAATAAACCTGAGGCTTTGAAGATCTGTGTGAAGTTGCAGGGATACAATTTTGTTGGGACAGTGGAGATGTGGTGGGTTGGGCCCTTGATGAAGCATTGCCTTGGAGGGATGCAGGCTCTTCTAGAAAGGGCAGGGTGGAAAATGAAGAAGAAGAGTTGCCCTTTATAGAGAGAGCAGCTGGAGTGCGTGGGATGCTGCCTGGGGATGGATGAGAAGCTGATGGAAAGTTGGATGGTCAGGATTAAGAAGAAGGCAAAGTGGATGAGGGCCTCTACAGACAGGAACAGCCCCACCTTTGCAGGCTCTGGTCCTCATGGGGGATTTCAACCACCCCAGTATCAACTGGAAGGACAACACAGCGCGGCATAAATATTCCAGGAGGTTCTGGAGTGCATCAAGGACAGCTTTGGGGATCTGATGTACAAATGGCAAGATCTCCAGCTGGCCAGCAGAAGTTCATGTCCAATAAATTTTACTGTCATGGCAGCAGAAGGATTCTGAAGCCAAAGCATCCAAGGATTCAAGGCTTGGCACTGTGAGAAGTAAATTATGTTGGAGGTGATTGCAACAGCAACAGTCACTCCTTTCCTTACTCATAGATGGCCACTCAGCTGAGCTGTGAGCTCCCCAACAGTCTGAAATATTCCCAGTATTTCACACTGAGCATCTCTGTTTTATATGTGCAAGGCTGTACTTTGATCAGTGGTGCTGGGATATGTATGCAAACTTCCATGGAATCAGTTTTGTGACTGGTGTTAGGGAGAAGAGAATCCTTAAATCCTCACTTCCTCTGAAGAAAGTGTCAACAACGCAGCTGCCAATATTTGTATTGGAACCTGATGAAAGGAAGTGCATGTTTGTCTAATTTGTAGGCTTCTGTTTGTCTTGTAAGTGAGAAAAAAGTTGACCTGAATAGGAGTTAGTGCTCTTTTTTTTTTTTTTTTTCCCATGGCAAAAAGAAATTATCTGTGTTTTAGAAAAGCTGTTTTTCCATGCTACCTGTTTATGGATCCTTAATAGTTATGCCAGAGTAACACTCAAAACTACAGCCCTTATCTAAACTGCTCTAATTCAACTTCCATCACTTCTACCGCTGTTTACAGCTCCATTGCATTTCACAAAGCCACAAGGAAAGACCCACATTGTTCTGAAAACATTTTACACTTTTAAAAGCATCACATTTCTGATTCTTTTGAGCAGTTTGGAACCAAGCTTTGTGTGTCTGTAACCTTCCCAGCTCCCTAAAATGGGAAAAGATCCCAAGCTCACACAGTGGCCACCTATTTTAATATCACAAGAGCAGCAACACAGGAAGGAATTTACCAGTTCTCTATCTCTTTGTCCAGATTGAATATACACAAATCCATCTTTGAACAGCAAATCTCACTGGCTGAAAGCATCATGGAATCATAGGAGAATTTGGGTTGGAAGGGACCTTAAAGATCAACCACTTCCAACCCTGCCATGGGCAGGGACACCTTCCACCATCCCAGGTTGCTCCAAGCCACATCCAGCCTGGCCTTGGGTACTTTCAGGGATGGGGCAGCCAAGCTTCTCTGGGAAATTGTGCCAGGGCCTCCCCACCCTCACAGGGAAGAATTTCTTCCAACTAAACCTGCTGTATTTTACTTTTAATCCATTCCCTCCTGTCATGTCACTCCAGGCTCTTGGGAAAAATCTCTCTCCATCTTTCTTGCAGGCTCCTTTCAGGTACTTGAAGGTCACAATTAGGTCACCAAAACCCTTCTCTTTTCCAGTTTGAACAGTTTCAATTGTCTTGGCCTTTCCTCGTAGGAGAGGTGCTCCATTCCTCCAGTTAACTTGGTGGCCTCCTCAGACCAGATCAATGTCCTGCTATGTCAAGCTTAAGACTTCCTCAGACTTTGTTTTGAGACCAATACTTATCCAGACTTAGATGTTGGTGCTGCTTGGCTTTCACTTCACTTCACTCTTGAAGTCTGGACTTTTTATATCAAATAATAACTGGATGAAAATTATTCTTAATGGGATCTGAAGTCAATGCTCCTTCACTTAACAAACATCTCTGCCTGGTATATGTCAGGCTGGAGCCGAGACACCTGGAAAAAGAATTAAGGACATGGCAGCTGTTGCTTTCCTTCAGTCAGGAGGAACTTCTTGATGGGCCAATGTGTTCAGTCCTTGAGTGATGCTGCCATTCACTGAAGTGCCACATTGTCACTTATTGCCTAGTGATGGTAACAATAGCAATAAACTCCCTTCAAAGGAAAAGGTATTTGCATGAATGCAAATGGGTTGCTTATTTTGGAAGCTTTGGAATGTGGGGAGGGTTTTTCAGTATAGTTTGGTTTTTTTAATTTTTTTGTTTTGTTTTGTTTTTTTCCTGTGAAATCAAGTCCACTTTGGTTGCCTTTCTGACCTGAAGGCTGGTTTGACACATAAACACTGTCAAGAGGGCCCATCAGCACATCCTCCTCCAGTCTGACTGCCTGGATGGCACAGCCAGGAGTCTGTTGTCAGACTGCAAACTGAGCTGGGAAATCATTCAAGTGGAGCCTTAACTAAACCCTTCCCAGTTATGTGCCTCAGCTGGGACATCTGCAGAAAATGAACACATCTTGAGAACAGTCCCCAAATACCTGAATGTAACAGCTTTAATATCTCTGCTCAGTTGAATGTGGCCTGCAAAGTTTCTCATTTGGTTAAGATCCCTAAGAGATCTCAAAGGAGGCTGTATGGGAATGTGTACATTTATGTTCTTATTGGTTCCTGATGGATTGGGAAATCTTCTCTTGGCTGTGTTGCTTTCAGCCACTGGATAAGACCCAGAGTAACGTGTCAGTACAGAGCACAGCCCATGAAGGAGGGGTACACTGGGGTATTCCTGAATCTATTCCACTTCCCAAGAAACTTCCCACCTCTTTGTCCACCTTCAGTATACGCCCTGTCATCAGCTGTGTTTCTGCTAAATCTAACAAAGCTTTATTGCAAACCACCCCAGCTGCTGAAACTGTATGGTGTTATTATCCTTCATTGCCTCGTAGGCAGCAATCTGAGGGTCACGCTCAGTGGGTCACTGGCACAGGTTTCCAGAGAAGCTGTGGCTGCCCCGCCCCTGGAAGTGTCCAAGGCCAGGTTGGATGGGTCTCTGATCAACCTGGTCTAGTGGAGGGTTAGAACGAGATGATCTTTGGAGGATCTTCTAAGGCAAATCACTCTGTGATTCCGTGGTGTGTTTCATACCACTCACCTTTCCCTGTTTATCTGGACTGCAGCAGTGGTGGCCTCCCCTGACAGCTCTCTGGACACCCTCAGTTCCCTGTGAGGCACTGCTTGGTGACCTCTGCTGTGACAAAGTTGTTGGAGCCAGGTGTGGGCTACTGTGATCTCTGCCTGACTCGTTTTACTGGAGATAACAAGCAACACAAAAATTGCACGAGCTTTTGTGTTTCTCTCCTCCTCCTGCTCCCTGGGAGTGTGATTTTTGTGTCACCCCTCACGTGGGCACTCTCACATTTAGCTCTCGTGCTGGTGAGACAGCACATGCTGGTTTACAAGGAGAAGAGTGATGGGCCACTCTACACTTGCAAATTTCCTAACGCCTAAAGATTTGTCTGCTGTGTTTATTTCTGTGTTTGACCCTTGTAATGTGATTGGGCTGGTATAATTACAGTTAATGAGCCAGCTAATTTTGTACAAGAAGCAAAGCTCTTCCTTCCACGAGGTTTATTGCCACCCCTAGGATTCTTCTCACATCGATTTATCCAAAGCAGTTTTTGGGAAGTTAGGACTGCCGTGGTCTCAGTTTCTAATAATGCTGCAATTGAGCAGTAAATGTCAGAAAGGCAGAGGCTGCTCAGGTGGGTGGTTTATTTCTGCTGGGAGGTGCAATTCTCTGCCAGACTGTTTGGGAAACATGGCTTGAGCAGTTTAAGTAAATCAAACGAGCCATGTAAAGCAAAAGAGGTCAAGCAAGTTGTAAATATCAGTGACCTTACTTGATAGGTAAAATATATGAACTTTCCAAGACAGCAAGGAGAAATAAAATATATTTATTTCTATGAATCCACACCCCTACCAACCTTATTATTCCAGTGACAAACTCAGATTGGAACTTCTTTCATCGGTAACAGGACTTGATAACTCAGCTGTGGGATGGAAAGTGAGTTTTGTGTTAATTATAGACAAAAACGGCCTTCTGAAAAATGCTGCATGCAAATGAAATGAGGGTATTTATTCAAACTGTTTCAATTCACAAGCTGGATTTGGAAAAAAAAAATTGATCTTTGATTTTCTTTTTTATTTGTAAATTTAAAGAAACATATTTTATTTTTCTTTAACTTGGATGTCTTACAGAATTAAAAAAAAAAGAAAAACTGTGTTGAGTGTAAATCACTCAAGGAAAAGATGGCCCAGAGAAGTTATGGACTCCCCATCCCTGGAGGAGTTCAAGGCCAGGTTGGATAGGGCTTGGAGAAACCTGGAACAGTGGAAGGTGTCCCTGCCCATGGCAGGGGGTTGCAACAAGATGATTTTAAGGCCCCTTCCAATCCAAACCATTCCATGATTCTCTAATTCTATGAAAATAAAGGGTGTGCTACAGGCAACTATCTGGAATTCCCCATTCAAAGCTATTTGAGCTGTTTTGCCCTGTAAATTACTTTTAGAGGTTATTTGGGGAATAAAAAAAAAACTCTCACACACCCATAAATTATTTCACAAAAAAACGGTCTTGTTGAAATGACTTTTTTTTAATCAGAAAAAGAAGGAAATAGGAAAAAAAAATTAATCAGGTCTGTTGTCGTGATATAATATCCTCACATGTGCTAATTTTGTGGGTTTAAAGGTAGGGCCTTGGATGGATTATCCCATCTGAGAGCATCATATGGGAATTAAGGACCCCTTGGATGGGTGACTGAGAGTGTGCAGTGGTCACTGGGCCCAGAACAGGCACCCTCAGGACACTTTTCATATGCTCACCCTTCTTCTGTGGCAAACATCAGGAATTTGAGGGCACTTGTCTCTGCAAGAAAGAACAGTAAATTGATTTGCAGATGCCAAAGTGATAATATTTCTGCACTCTGCCATTTAGCACCGAGCAGATGATAAGAGGTGCCTTATTCTCTGACAGGACGTGTTGTTTTCCAACAGACACACACACGGGAAAATGTTGGAATTTTAAATCTCTGGGAGATGTATCCTGGCAGGCATGGCAAACCTCTGGCAGGGCAGTACCATTTTTCAGCACATCCATATGCAGCAGAAACTTGACATTTCCAAGATGCATTTCAAGGACAGTATAAATCATTCAGGAGAAAAAGTGCTGTGAATTTATGCTGGTGTTCAGCCACTGCCCTGTAGCCACTTTTATTCATTCAGACCAAGGGGTTTGGGCTGTTGGCTGAAGAAAACCAACAGGCAGAGCTGGTTATGACATTTCAGGGTGCTTTAAATGCTCTTTCCAGGCCTGCCTGGAAAATGGTGTTGAGTGGTTGTTCAGTGCCTCAGTCCTTACCTCTGAGGGTTGTGGTGTGCTGTGTGGAAGAATTAGAGCTCTGCTGAAATCAGATAGGAAGGTAAGTTCTATCTGCCTTTTTTTGGAAGCAATAACCACAGCTCCTGATGAGTCACAGTGCTGAAAATTGTATTTTCTTGCACCAGTCTAAGCCAGTGTGACCCATTTAGCCTGAATTTAACATATGAGCACGATTATTTTATAAATCCTCTCGTGTGCAGAATTTATAACTCGATGTTTACATTGAAGTTTGCAAATGACTAACCCTGAGCCATTTTAAACTTTGCTCTGGATGAATTGTCATAGTTTTCCTTCCCTTTAACATCCACAGTTCTGTCTTCACTAAGCCTGAGGGTCTTTTGTTCATGGAATGACACTCACTTAAAACTTTCCAAGTACATGGCAATTCGAATGGGCAAAATTCATTTTCATGCTGAAAGCAATTTCCCTCCAAACCTGGCTTTTAATTAGGAAAGAAGCCTCTATGCATTACCAAAATACTCCTTTTTTTCACCCTTATTCTTTTTATTGTGCCTCTCAGTATGGTATATTGATTATTTTTAGCCAGAAGTTGTAGCGATAAAAGAGGGTTAAGCTTATTAAAGTGCTAAAAATAAAAGCATACTATGAAAACCTGAAGGGGCCCATTTTGGTTACTGCCAAGTGGGAGCATTTAAAAATTCTTGTTCATGAGCTCACTTTCCTGTCTTTCAAATGGTTTAGCTGTAATTCTGCCTTGTGAAAGCAATCCATTGTGGCTGCTGTAAAAATTCAGGTTGTGTGAATGATTCCTTGAAAGATTAGGGCAAAACCCCCACTCCAGCCACTGCCAATCCGGTAATTTCCTTTTATTTCACATATAAAACTCCTGTTGGTCATTAGAAGGGTTTGATCTCAGGGCACAGATAAATAGCTGGAATTGAAAGATACCTCTTGGATTCATCATTATTTCTGTCTCTGTGTGATAAATGTGTCATAAAATCATAAAAAATTGACTCTAAACCCTGGGTAGCTCTGTCACCTTCACTATTGCAAGACTATGTTTTAGATGAAAAATTATAAATATTTTCCTAATTCTCTGATGTATTTGGTTGCAAACACCATCAGCTTTGGTGCAGCCCTGTCCCTGAGTTTATCAAAACGTCGGCTGCATCCCCTGGGGATTTTTTGTTCTCAAATTGTACCATAAATTTGTCACCAGAGTCTGAGGGCATAAAGTTGTCGTGGGATTCAGTTTCTTTGAGAAATTCCAGACCCAGGGCTGGATTATCTCATCTGTTTGGGAACAAACTCACTGTCCCTTCATCCCAAAGCCAAAGGCAGATCCCTCCATCAGGTTTTTTCAGCCTACTGAGGCCCCTGCCACCCTTGTCTCTCCATCCCCAAGTGAGGTACCTTGGCAGGGAGCCTGAAAGTGGCCAAGGTGAGGCTGTGAACCACCGCTTGTTCAGCAAAGATTCACTGAAATGTCTGTCAGTGACATATTCATCACTGACTTATTAACATCATTGAATTATTGCTTATTTCTTTGTGATTTGAGCCAAATTCTCTTTCCTCTCCTTGCTTTCCTGTGTTAAATCAGCAGAAATACCTGATTAAATTGCTTTACATATTTATGTCTCATTATTGTAGAGTTTTAGAGCTGGTTTGGTGGGGTTTTTTGCTCGTTTTAGTTTTTCCCCATGTGCCTCAGGATTACAAGTTGCTTCAAAAAATAGGATATAAATGGGAGCTTTACTTATTCCAAGGCTGTTATTCCTCCACTGGGAGAAGGAGTGAGCAGAAACAGTTCCACCAGGGCCAAGCTCCCCCTGTAACCTCCCATCCACTCATCCAGGACATGGAGCACACGCCCTTCTTACCTGGGAAAGCTTGTGCTGGGAAAAACAGAGATGATGTTTGCAAAAGCTGTGCCCAAGGTGTGGCTCTCCCATTCCAAGGGGGTGTGCACAGAGTTTAATTTTATCTAACCAAACCAAATCTCCTCAGGCCTCCCTGCAGGCAGTGGGAAGTGTTGGGTTCCTCTGGAGGGCCTTTTAAGGGAGCTAAATTAAGCTGCTTTTGTGATTCCCTTCTTCCCCAGGAGAAGTACAGACAGATTACTCTTGTTTTAGAAGGATATATTGAATACATTTCTCCTCTGCAGCTCCTCTCTGCCTAAATGATTAATTTTCTGAGGCCAATCAGCCTTTCAGAGATGTTGAGCAGTGAAGGGTGTCTGCACTAAGATCCCAAGAAACTTTATAAATGAGAAAGTTCTGTTACATTGATTAGGCACTTGGGGTTTTGCTCTTTCTCTTTTGTTTGTGTTTTTTAATTTTTTTCTTTACATTGCTTTTGTAAAAAATGTATTTTATTTTGAGTTATTATTGTAAGTGCATAATTACATTAACAGAGTTTAACACTGTTTAATTTAAAAAATGGCAAAATCTGAACGCAACCACTTTCCACAAATTATCTGCAAACCCTCATTTCCTCATCCACCACAAAAGTGGTGAGGTTAATTCCTGTTCTTTCCTTTAGAACCTTGAAGAATAAATTACTTGAATCTTTTGTGGCGTGTCTTAATCCAACTCCTGATACTATTAATTGAAGAATTTCCATTGGTTTTGTTAAGGATTAGAGAAATCCCTGGAAACTTTGTCTCCAATTTCCACCTGAGGCTGAGTTCTCCTGACTGAGTTCATGCACCCTGTGGTTTATTTTGTGCTCAAAACCACCCATTTGATCAAGAAACAGACCAAGGGCACATCTTCTTCCACTATGAGCAGAAATTATTGGCGGCACATCTCTTGGGGGACAAGCTGGTCAAGATTTCCAAGATTCCTGCTGGAAAAACAAACCCTTTTTTGAAGCTTTTATACCGTAGCTGTCTTGCTTTCTAAGCACAGGCAGGTGTCAAAGTTAATATTTGTTTTTGATGGAAGTGGGGACCTGCTAGTTGTGATGGGTAGCTGATTATATTTCTTTTCCAGTCTCATTTTGATTCCTTGTGGTTCCTCCAGGCTTCCCCCAGTGCCAAACACAGCAATGTAGGGTGAGATTCTTCTCCCTTAATTGTAGATTCCAGCAATTTGTCTCAATCTGAGCCAAATTTTACAATTTGTCTCAATCTGAGCCATTTTACAGACCTCCACTGCAGTTTGGGAATGTGGTCCAGGAGTTTGGGGTGTGGTTTGTTTAATCTGATCAGCTCCTGGAGGGTGGGAGGGATTGCACACCGTGGATTTGCTCTCCATGGTATTGCCTGAGATTGCTTAATCAAGAACAGACAGCTGGGCATGGTCAATAACCCACATGGACCCACGTGAATCTTACCCCTGAGCTCTAATGACGAGAGAATTTCAGGTGCCATGTCTCTTCTGTAATTTAATCCAGTGAATTTGTCAGTCTTGAGCCACTTCCCGTTTGTGGGGTTTTTTTGGCTGGTCCCTACACAGCTGGGATCCTTCCTCCCCGGGCCCTTTTTGGAGGAGGTTCCCTTGTGAGTTCTTGGCAAGGATGAAGAACAAGCAAGACTGAGTTTTCTCTGTCTTTGGTCTTTGTTTATTTTTCTGTTATCAGAAGTCTGTTACACTATACTTAGCACATCAGCAAGCAAGGCACAAAATGGAGCAAAATGGCCCAAAATGGAGCCCCGATACTCAAAACCAAGGACTTTTAAAGCTAATCAGTCCAATTACCTTCTAACACATATCTTGTTTTTACTTTTCTACCAATAACTTCTGCTAATATGTAGCACCTATGCCACTACTTTCTCTAACCAATGACCTTTTGCCACCAGTACTACAAAAAATGCAGTAGAGGAAGATCAAGAAGGAGACAACACCCAAAATCCTCCNAGATATATATATGATTAGATTACCATAGCACAGACAATTTGCTTTAGAGTAGTCATTAAGGAATCTGCATACTAAACAGACATTTCCCAGTAGGAAAGTCAACAATTAGCTACTGTTGTTCTCGGAGAGACACCATAAAAATCACATCATTTAAGTGCATATGTGCTTCTGTTTGGTGTGTTTCCCTATAATCAGGCAACAGTACTTTAAGAAAACAACTTGAGCTGTCAAACAATATGATGTGGTTGGTGAATAATGGCTGTGGTGGTGGTGTTCAGCACTTTTCAAAGGCAATTTGAGGGATTTTTTTGTGAATTGTTTTTTTTTTCTTCATTGGAGGAAGAATAAAACATAAACACACACACACACACACACANAGCACATCAGCAAGCAAGGCACAAAATGGAGCAAAATGGCCCAAAATGGAGCCCCGATACTCAAAACCAAGGACTTTTAAAGCTAATCAGTCCAATTACCTTCTAACACATATCTTGTTTTTACTTTTCTACCAATAACTTCTGCTAATATGTAGCACCTATGCCACTACTTTCTCTAACCAATGACCTTTTGCCACCAGTACTACAAAAAATGCAGTAGAGGAAGATCAAGAAGGAGACAACACCCAAAATCCTCCATCTTGTCTCCTATTCACTCTCATATTAAAATCCTAAATTTTTCACCCTGTGACAAACTATTACTACTACTGCTATCTAGTTCACACCTGTGTGCTCCAACTCATCTCAAAGCCTTGGCAATTTTTTCCAGGGACAAAGGTTAAAAGCAGTGTTCTGCTGAGGATCAGAGCTTTCTAAAACACACAGAAAAACATTATCTGTGCGCTGGATTCCAACACTGTTGAATTCCCTGTCTCTCTTCCCATTGATTTCAGAAGGAAGGGGATGAGAGGCAAACTCCATCCTGTCAGAGGAGAGCTGTCAGTCATCCTGCCTCTGACTGATGGGTTGGATGTCCATCCAGATGGGTGGTGGTGCTACTTCCCTGCAGAACTACAGGTCACAAAAAAGAGGATGCTCCTCTCTTTGTGCCCATGAATAAATTGCTGAATTGCTGTTGGTGTAAAACCTCTGTTTTTTTGTAATTATCTTCTTTTGATTTGCAGATAGCATTGAAGCCAACATTGAGAACTCTTCTTCTAATGTAGAATCAGCCAATGAGCAGTTGGCAAAAGCAAGTCAGCACCAAGTAAGTGGGACTAAAAAAAAAAATCCTACAAATGCTTTCAGTGGTAGTATTTACAATGAAAAAAACACCTGGCAGCTGTGAACCACTGGGCAGATGGATTTGTGCTACCTGGAAAGATGATAAAGCATATTCTAAGTAGGAACTAAACNTTAATCTTTTTGAAAACAGCTTGCCCAGAAAGAACTCTTTGATGGTTATAGTTAGGACTTTCTAGGGATGAAGGGGGGCTGGGGGAATGAACAAAATAAAAATTGTTATCAATTGCATTGTGACTGACAGAAGAAAAACCTGCCAGTTTTCTTTTTTCCTCAAGCATAAATTGGTGATTTTCATGTGTCTGGAGTTTGGACAAAATGTAGCTGAGGTCCATGAGAGCACACGGTGCCTGTTAGCTGTCCTTGGACACAGGACAAACCTCCAGACCAGAGAGTAAGACTCACAGGCATTTCACCCTGATGAAATGGAGTGATGTGATTTTAAAATTATTTATAGCTCATTTTCTGGTGAAACACATTGTCCCAATATTGGGTAATAAGAGTGAGTTTTGTAGAACTTTGATATTGCAGAAAACAAGTGCCGTCTTCAGCTACGTTTTGGTTTTTAATGTATATATATATTTAAGATCTGTTTTTTAATGTATATATATGTTTTAATGTATTAATGTATATATATGTTTTTTAATGTATATATATTTAAGATAATGTGTGTCGCCCTGCATGTAATCCTGCATTCCCTTTGAAAATAACTTGTTACATGCCACATGAAGTCTAAAATGAAACTGGAATGAATTTAATACTTGACCTGACTGTAGAGCTGATTGCAAAGCTGCAAATGAGTTAATGATGACTTTGGCTAAGAAGGTCAGAGAGGAGTCAGGCAGAAAATGAATGCAGCACAGTCTGAAGGCTCTGCTTTCTCCAGCCAGCAGGAGCTGCTGAAATAGCCTGCCCAAACAGGAGGCCCTTTTTCCCTCAGATATGTTCATCAGGATAAAGCCAGTTTTAGTGAGGCAGCCCCTGCCAAGGGCATAAATATGAACTGCTTGGTGTACATGAGAAAACAGAGCCTCTCTTGCACTCGAAAGAAGCTCATAATGACAAATATCACTTCGAAAACTTCAAAAGAAATGTGCAATTCAGATCTCCTGTGGAGCACAGGGAACTTTCCTGTGCCCTACTGGATGTGGATCACCAGAAAAATGTGTGTAAACCCAGCTCACCCTCTGTCACCATGAACAGAAAAATGAGGTGACATTTTTGTCACTTCCACTGCTGGCCTGGGGTTGGTCAAGATGCATGTGATGCCTCATGTGTCATGTGCCATGAAATCTGCTCATTTTGCACCCAAAGGGACACTGTCCCCATGTTGTCATAACAATGTTAGTGACAGGACCTTGTGTTCTTCACTGTACACAGCAAATGACAAAAAAAACCAGCAAAAAAGCTTTTTCTATCCAAGAGAGAGGGGGAAATGTGGGAAATGGATTTATGGAGAATTCTCAGAGCCTGACAGAAGGCCCACACATGTGTACATTGTATGCAAACCTTGAGATAAAAAATGCTGACTTAGAAATGCCATGGAATAGGGCAGATTTGGTTAGAGAGAGATGGAGCCAGAAAAAAGTTTCAAAGGATGGCCTTGCAAATAAGACTAGATACTTTGGAGAAATAGAATTATGAAAGATGCATTGTAACAGGACCCACAAGGGGTAGTTTTAAATAATTAGCTTTAAGACATCTACAGCATGGTGTGGCAAAAAGCTGAGAGGCCAAGAAACACTTAGAGTGTCTTGTAATTAAAAAACAGTTAGCTTCTGATTGTGATGGCGTAAATTGTAACATCTGTATTGTCTCACCCTTCATATGAGACTGAAAAATAGAATGAAAGGTTTTAAAATGTGTCTCACTTGCCCCATCTCTGGGTCAGAAAAGGGCAAAATCCAACAGCCATGGTGGGACAGGAAGGGCTGTGATGCCACAGCCCTCAGGGATGCTGTAGGGAGGAGAGTTAGTTGATGCCCCTTGCATACATTTGGATAAGGCAGTGTGAGTCCAGCTCATCCTTCCGGGTGGTTTGCCTGCTTTTGGATGCTTTGGAAATATCTGGGATGGGTTTGGGAGAGCGACCAGGCAGATGGCCCTGTGGGTGAGCTGCTTTTAAGGGACCTGCCAGAGCTTTGCACGCTCTAAATTCCATCTGTGCTCACCTGTGCTGCTCAGGGACCAAAGGCACAAACTGCTTCTTAAATCTTACTGAGCAGTTTTCCTTCTTATGTTAAACTGCTAATTCATGGGTATGTTTGCTCGTTACTTATGTTACAGTGTGATTATCCTGTAAATGCAGGCTGGCTTACAAACATTTATTATTTATTGCTGTTTATATGTATATAAGTGTGTCTGTGTGTGTATGCAGTGTTTTTATTAGTCAATGTAGTGTTTTTATTAGTCTGTCAACAAATGTACACATAAATTGAGAAATCAGAAATGTCAACACCGCTGAAACATTCAAGTTTAAGACCTTCAGTAGAACTTAATGGAGGGATTTCTGTCAGGAATAATGATTCAGTGGATTCAGTTATTTAGCACAATATTTGCATGTAACCCATGCAGTCACTTCAACAATACAACTTGGAGAACCAGTCCCAACTTGCACATTAACATAACAAAGAACCAGTAAATAGTTTTTC
The DNA here is from genome assembly GCA_013399835.1 of Leptocoma aspasia. Taxonomy (NCBI): domain Eukaryota; kingdom Metazoa; phylum Chordata; class Aves; order Passeriformes; family Nectariniidae; genus Leptocoma; species Leptocoma aspasia. The sequence goes on from VXAX01003545.1 coordinate 354,539, forward strand.
CTTAGCTACTATAAAATAAGACATTTAGGTTCCCTGGAATTATAGAAATGCTAAAAAAAACTCCAGTAAATATCTTCACGAGAAGCTCCTTTGTCTGCACTTTAAATTTGGTACGGTGCTCCTTCCTCTTGAGATGTGTGTGCTAACAGTGTTTTATTACTTTGAGTGAATTCTCATGTGGCCCATCTAAACTCTAAAAGATTAGTGGGAGCTGTCAGAGCTTTGGAACATATATATATATGTGTGTATATATAAAAGCAGATTTTTTCCTTTCATTATAAATTATAATTGGAAAATAATTGTTTCTGCTTAAATTTATTTTTACTACAAGTTATGGTTAAGCTGGGCCATTGCATTATCTGTGGGAACACACAGGGTCAAAATGCAGATGAAAGCAATAAGAGTTGAATATTGATACAAAAAGGAGGCCTTTTTTTTCCATAGGAAAACCCTGTTGGTCACAGAAATGTGACAATTTTACTTTTTTATCCTACTTTCACTAGAAATCTGAGTTTGAAAAATGTCTGAGAGGCAGACAAATCTGGCAGGGAGAAGCCAGTAGAAGTTATCTCCTATGCTCGTCTTGCTTCCATGCCTTTCTTTTCAGTGAGGGTCTCATTTCTCTTGGGCCTCCAGCAGGAATAATGATTAATCCTGCCATTAATACCAACAGCCCAGATTTGCCTCCTGAAATTTCCTTTTCCCTGTCCCCAGAGAAAATTATTCATCCCACCCATCTCAAAACGCCAATTTTAACTTGGGTCAAATTGCTCTCTGGAAGAGAGGGATTTATTGGACCAGATGTGAGTGTGTCTGGTGGTGATGGGTGTTTAAGTGTCCAAACCGCCTTTCCATGATACTTGAGGAGGAATTGCTTTCAGCACATCGTGTCTCATCTCACAGGAGATGTCTGACAGAGGTAGGTCTGGTGGCTGCCTCTTAGGACAAGTTTGTTCTCTCCTTTGTCCATTAAATTGAGATTATATCAATTATACTACAAATATTTCAATGGAAAATCAAGCCCATGCCTATCACCTGTCTCTTTATTGGGAAAAAAGGGAATATCTAGACACCCAAGCTGCCCTTGAGGTTAGTTTAGGTGGGCTGGACATCTCACTAAAGGGATGGCTGAGTGGAGATGAGCACTTTTACTTTGCACTCTTTGCTCAGAGCTCCCTGCAAGGGGACTGAGAGGAAGGAAAAGAAACCAACACAGACTCCATGGGTACACATTAAACCAGTTGCTCTTTTTTTTTTTATGCAAAGTTTGGCTTAAGTTCAGCTTGGCCTCGCTGACTGGAGGACTCTGTGTGCTGACTGCTGAAGCTAATTTGTTTTGGAAGAGCTGCTTGTGTTGCTCTGATTAATGCTGGTTGCTTTCCTTGCCTGTATCCTCTGTGGAAGTCAAGCTAGTTTGGATTCACTGGCATTGCAAAGGCAAACAGCAGTTCAGTGACACACTTGTGTAGTCTAAGAACAATGAGGTTTTTTTCCAGTAACAAAGCAATTCCTGGGTCTGGCTTTTACAGGTACACAGAGGGGCACTTTGAAGGCTGGAGCTCTGAGGAAAAAAAGCCTCATAAATCTGTGATATTTGCAGAGATCTTATTGCCTGGGGACCACTGATAAGGGACTGTCTTCAACTTTCACTCAAATAGCTCATTGGTATTTTAACAACAAAAGAAAATTTGGTTTTCAAAAATCACCTTCTCAGAGACTTTGAAATTTTTTTGGCCTGGTAGCCTCTCAAAGCACTTGTTGCTTATAAATATTGTGACAATGAAGATCATCTCCTCCTCTTCACTGTGGATATGCTCTAAGACCTTGTCTTTTGCTGCCACTAAATAATTTTAACCTTAGTTTTATAATTAAGAGCCAACTGGCACCATGATTGCACCCTGGCATGTGCAGCAGTCATCCAGCAACTGCAAAGCCATGAGGCACCAGCATGGTTGGATTACCTTGATGCAAATTGAGGCCATTTCCCCTGAACCTGCTTCCAGCTTCCTTTCAGAGAGCTGTAGAGAGTGAGAAGGTTCTCCCTGAGCCTCCTTTTCTCCAGGCTGGGCCCCACCCCAGCTCCCTCAGCTGCACAACCTGGATCCCTCACTTCAAGAAAGACATGGAGGTGCTGGAGCATGTTCAGAGAAGGCTAACAGAGCTGGGGAAGGATGGGGATGAGAAATGGCTGAAGGAGAATTTCTGCATGGAAGGAGTTGCCAAACACTGGAACAGGCTGTCCAGGGAGGTGGTGGAATCACCATCCCCAGAGATGTTCAAGAAATGACTGCATGTGGCACTTAGATGACAAGGTGGTGATTAGTCAAGGGTTGGATTCGATGTCCTTAGAGATCTTTTCCAACTTAAATAACCCCGTAATTCCGTGATTCTGTGATCTCCTAGGACAAGGAAAGGCTGGGTGCTCCTGTGGCAGAGCTGTGACAGAGATGTGACATCACATGAACAATCAGCCTCGTGTTGCTGTTTGTCCGTGTCTGTCACCACGGGGAGCGTGGCTGAGTTTGCAGCTCCTCTGGGTAATCAGCACTTGGAAGTTTCACTGGGGGGATTTCAGAGCTATTCTTTCCCCTGGCAGTTCCTGCCTGTGAAAGTGATGGCAGCTGAATTAAAGCTGCAGTAGGAACCCGGGGCTCTGTAAGGGCTCCAAGCAAAAGCCATTACTGAAGTGTTTAATTACAGGACTGAGCCTTAATCCTCCTCTTCAGCAGAAGAAAGAGACTTTGTCACCATACAGAGTCTTCATGGTTCTGTATTGTGAACTCTGGTTAGGAAAAGAAATCCTGCACAAATGGCTTGAATCTCTCAAACCAATTTGCAAACCCTCTCCACTTTCTGTCTCTCAGTCCACAGCAACACATTCACACCAGTTCAGTTCAGGAACCTCTGCCTGGGTTTCCCACTCAGACTGAATTTCTTCAGCTTCAAAACTATTTCTCCCCCATAGCATTAGCTTTAATTTCCCCCCTTCCTTCTCCCATTAAGCCTTTTTTTTTTTTTTCATTTTTGCTGCCAATTGCAACCTCCCAGTCCTCCCCTGCTGAAGCGTGGCTGCCAGCAGCACTGCTGCCTCAAGCATTCCATTCCCTTATAATAATCCCAGCAATCTGCTTGCCCAGGTTGCTCAAAACCTCCCAGCATGGATGTTTGCCTGTATTTCCTGTCAGATGTGCCCCAGTGTGGTCTCTATTGCTACAGAGCCTTGAAGAAATTCCTTGCTGCTGCAGGCCTGCCCCTTTCTTCAGGCTCCCTTTGTTTTGGCAGCCTGGTCTGGGCAGCAGGCAGAGCTGTCTGGGGCAGTGCTTTCAATGATTATATTGAATCACAGAATCTTTAGTTTGGACAAAGCCGCTAAGATTATCCAGTCCAACCATGAGCCCAGCACTGCCAGGTCCACCACTAAACCATGGTCCTCAAATGCCACATCTTGATGTTTGTTTTAAATGCCTCCAGGGATGGTCACTCCAACAATTCCTTGGGCAGCCTGTTCCAGTGGTTAACAACCCTTTCAGTGAAGATTTTTTTTCCTAATATCTGATCTAAGCCTCCTCTAGCACAACTTGAGGCCATTTCCCCTTAACCTGTCCCTTTTTACCTGTGAGAAAAGGCTGACACGGACCTGGCTACCACTTCCTTTCAGGGAGCTGTAGAGAGCAAGAAGGTCCTTCCTGAGCCTCCTTTTCTCCAGGCTGAACCCCCCCAGCTCCCTCAGCTGCTCCTCATCAGACTCATGCTCCAGACCCTTCACCAGCAGCAGTTGGTTGGAATAAAACTTCTCCCTCCTTTTTTCCTTGCTCACTGGCTCCCTATAATCAGCAGGCTGAGTTTTCAGATTTTAGAGTGCTTTATTTTGAAGCAGCTTCTGTCTTTGCCTGCTTTTTTACTGTATTTTAATGCAGCCATTTACAAAACAGCTGCTTTCCGTGGGAAGTGGTGTTCGAGTCAGCGCCAGTCCGTGTGATAAATGAACTGTGTGAATACAGCAACTTAACCTCAGCAAGGTCTGAGCCACAACATTTATTTAAAACTCTCTTTGCTTTCTGTAAATAATGGATCTGTGTGATCAAATATTTATTAAGAAAGGGGTTGTTTAGAGCTTTTGCATGTCATGCGGTTGTGTGTTCCTGTGTGTAAAGGTAAAATCTTTCAGGCTGTTTTTAATCACAGCAGAACATCTCTTCATTTGTACCATCCAAAAGGGAGAGATGCCTGATCCAGGTAGTAGCTTAGGATTGTTTTTTTCCTTTATTTTAAAACACCAACTGATTTTTGGGAGAAAAAAAAATTATCCACCATGAGCTAATTTTTTATTTAAGCACAAACCATTCAAGGAGGAAGTGGAAGGGACATGAGTGGAGAAGGGAAGGAATCCAGAGGGGGCCATGACCATGATGTGAGGGATGGAGCACCTCTCCTGTGAGGAAAGGCTCAGAGAATTGTGATTGTTCAGCCTGGAGAAAAGAGGACTCCAGGGTGAACTAATTGTGGCCTTTGAGGTACCTGGAGGGGGATACAACAAATCTGGAGAGGAACTTTTATACAAGCAGAGTGATAAGACAATGGGGAATGGCTTTAAACTGACAAATTACATATTTAGATTGGAAATTAGGAAGACATTCCTCCCTGTGAGGGTGGCGAGGCCCTGGCACAGGTTGCCCAGAGAAGCTGTGACTGCTCCATCCCTGGAAGTGTCCAAGGCCAGGTTGGACAGGGCTTGGAGCAACCTGGGATAGGGGAAGGTGTCCCTGCCCATGGCAGGGGGGTGGAACTTGATGATCTTTAAGGTTCCTCCTGACCCAAATCATTTTGTGATTTGGTATGCTATGAAAGACTTGAGAGCAAGTTTAGTGCTGAGCCATTGGTGAGCAATCTCTTTTCTCTGGTGAGAGGATGAGAAGGTAGGACACAGATTTTACTGACAGCTCACCTTGGTGGAATGCAGCACTGGGGCTGTTCCAAGTCAAGAATATTCTTATTTTAAGAATATCAGTTACACTGATTGTGGTGGCCTGCATTCAGTATTTCAAAGGCAAGAATTTTCTGTCTGACTGTGACAAGTCAGAGATGGCAGAAGGAAATCACAGACTGTCTTTTGTTTTTCTAATTCATTTGTTTAACAGAATCTCTTTCCAGGGTACAATTTCATTTTGAGGGGTCAGAGATTAAAAAGCAATTTTCCCTTGCTAGCAGCAGCATAAACTAGTGAGTTACATTTCTCTTAATGGCCTCATTTAACAGAGGAGTGAATGGAAATCCTTGGTTACTGACTGGAAAACCACACTTAGACTCATCTTTGTGCCCAGTGGCAGCACATATAATAAATTGCTCTGCTCAAAGGTCAAAGCTTTGAGAAATTGTACTAAACTTACCTCTTAATGGGCTAGAGACACCAAGGAGTTAGGAATATTATCACTGGAGATGCATACCTAACTGGGATCCATGGAAATGAGGAACGGAATTTGAGTATCCTTGAGTCCCAGCTGTGTAGCCTGAAGTGTTACTGCACTGGGCTGCGAGCTTGTCACATCTCATCAAGCAGCAGAATGGTCGAGCTTGGTCAGTGTCTGCACTGGAAACCTCTGCTGAAAATCTGCACATGCAGGCAGCAGTGCTCTCCTGCTCTTTTCCTTCCTGCTGCAGGGACACTGTCCAGGCAGTGTCACCACTCCTCAAGTGTTTCATGTAAAGTCACTAAAGTGTCAGTGAGTCAGGGGAGGCCACAAAGATGCTCAGAGGGTTGGAGACCCTCTGCAGCCAGGCTGGGACAGCTGGGGGTGTCCAGGCTGGAGAAGGGAAGGGTCTGGGGAGACATTAGAGCCTCTTCCAGTGCCTGAAGGGAACGGACAGGAAACCTGGAGGGGGAATTTTAAGAAGAGCCTGGAGTGGCAGGACAAAAGGCAATGGCTTTAAAGTGACAAAGGGTCAATTTCTATTAGATATAAGGATGAAATTCTTCGCTATGAGAGTGAAGGCCCTGGCACATCACCCAGAGAAGCTGTGGCTGCCCCATCCCTGGAAGTGTCCAAGGCCAGGTTGGACGGGGCTTGGGGCAACCTGGCATAGTGGAAGGTGTCCCTGCCCATGGTGGGGGGTTTGGAATGAGATGATCTTTGAAGTCCCTCCCAACCCAAACCACTGGGAGACTCTAAAGATGCCACATAGGTTTTCAAAGCCACAGTGAAACTGATAGTTGAATTCTGCTCTGGGGATTTATATTCCAGTTTCAGTGTCTTGATTTTTAACTTGCTTTACTTGATGAGCACCAGTTTAACAGTCCATCTTCCCACAGGGACGGTGTTAGGGACCTGCAGTCAGTACAGTGTCATCTCATCAGACTTGGTACTTAAAATTTAGGCAGCTGGAAGAAAACAGGCTAAGCTTCCTTTCCCATTCCTCTGGAAGATTGTTCATCCTGTTTCTCTTGGATATCGTACCTCAGTCTGTGATGAACAGTGCCCAGGAGGTGAACATCTTGTTTTCATGCTGATGGACAAGTACCTTCAAAAAACCACTTTACTGGACAGTGAGAGTTTGACTTCTTTGCCTAAAAACTAATATTTAGTATCCTTTTGGGCAGAGTAGGGAATCCTGCTGCCTTTCTGGCTTCTGCTAAGGAAGGCTGTTGTTCCTCCCCAAATCACATGTCACATGTGCTAGCTGTGTTTAAATGCTGCAAAGAACCTGGGGCATCTCCAATGGTCAGGAAGTAGCTGAGAAAGTAAATGCTTATTCCCCTGTTGTGCTTTAATAACTGTATTGATCGTGAAGGGAAAATGATATGCAAGGAGGAAAAAAGCTCCAGAAAACAAAATTGCTTTTATTTCCATTTTGACAAAGCCTGGAAGCACTTTAATCAAAGGTGTTTTCCATATTCCTGAAAGAAATCACAGGCCTGGCAGGACACCTTTGTAGCACAGCTCTGGGGTCATGGCCTGGCACTATCAGAAGTGGAGAATGGGAATTGTTACGTTCACCTTGTGCTCAAGAGGAGAAAAGAGAGTCAATTATAGCCTTTCTAAATCTGACTTCAGCAGCACGCAAAGCTCCTGGAAACATTTTGAAATGAGGAATGAAAAGCAAGGAGTTCTGTGCAGGGTGGGACAATTTGGGATTTCATTTCACTTTGAAAGAATCATTGCATATCTGTCTTTGTGAGGAGAAAGGATTTCCTCAGACAAAGAGACAAGAAGCTGTGCCTTTAAAAGGGTTTATTACTGAATATTGAGTAGTATAAGGATGCTAATCTTGCTCTAGTTTGAGGGATTGAAATCTTCTTCCTGGTCTTCAGAGAAATATTTTCTACAATTCTATGACATTGAGGGTTGTCCTTGTTTAGAAGATTCCTTGTTTAGGAGAAGTTTGTTCTTGTATGGCCAGCTCTGATGTCTCTTAATTTTGTTCTACCTCACACCCTGTTATGAGTTCAGGATTGGCAGCTGAAGCCTTTGACAAGATTCAGTCATTCCTGCATTCCCTGCTGGGGAATTAAGGGATTAAGGTTTTCTGTGGAATGAATTTAGACTGGGAAACATCTACAGGAACCTGCTCCTCTTCAGAAAGCACAACTTCTTTTTTACTTTTTTTTTAAGATGACTCTAACAAAAACAATTTACAAGGTGGGTCAAAAATTCATTATGATTTTTATGCCACAGTAAGTGCTGCATTTGATCCATTTTTAGTGGGCTTGGGTATATTCTTCACAGTTTTTTTCTTTTTTGTCTAGTAAGCCACAACGTATCATTCTTCCTTTTTACAGACAACAGTGCTGTCCATTTACAAGAAACAATTCTTGCATCAGTTCTTTTTTACTGTAGAAGACATTTTTCTTACATAGACCTGAAGCATATAAAAAGTAAAATAAACTCTATTTGTATTTATCTTTCTCTTTAGAGTCCATCCCAGTGGATATTAACCTTTTTCTGAAACTTTTTTTTTTTTTGGTTAAGAGTTTAAAGAAAAGGGAATAATCTGTAACTTCAAGCTTTCACTGATGTCAAAGGCACATTAAGGGAAGTAGAATAGAGCTTTATCCACTATACAGATCACATTTGCTGATTTAACAGGACTGGGGAGAATTCATGAGCATGAAGGTAAGTTTATTTTTTTCTAAGCAGAGAAATCTTAAATTCTACTCACAGCCTCCAAGCTTGCTCTGACTCTTCCCAGCTGTGCCTTTAAAAGGGTTTATTACTGAATATTGAGTAGTATAAGGATGCTAATCTTGCTCTAGTTTGAGGGATTGCAATCTTGTTAATACTAGGCCGTGTTTCTCCCCATCCATGCAAGATTTAAATAGATCTGAAACTAGTGAAGAAACAATTAAACCTAATTTTTGGTGACTATCAGCATGGCTTCCTTACATCTCAAGCAGAAGAAAATCTAAGTGCTGCTTGTCTTTGCCACAAGCAGTGAGCATGAACATGGAATTCATTACAGCTCAGCTGAGGCATGAAGTGGGATCCATCTCAACTGACTTTGGGTGTATCCAAACTAGGAATTAATCACTGGCCGTGTTGCCCAGGTGCCCTACATCCTCCCTAGAGATCTGGGAAGCGTTTTGATGTGGCTGCTGAAAGATGGGGTCAGTGGTGCCATAGCATCCCCCAGACCATGGGGTCTGTTACAGCCTCAAACGTGGCCTGTGCCCTCTCCCTCAGGTCTGTGGGGCTGTGCCAGGTCCCACAGGGCAGCTCATATCCAGGTGTTTGTCTTTAGGTGGGGGTGAGCCACTCTGAGTTGGAGAGATCCCATTGCAGGGCAGTTTATTACCCCTGGGTTGAGAACGCAAGCTTTAGTTTCCTCCAAAAATATTTCTCTAATTAATTTGACTTTAATGCGGCTTTAATTAATTTAATTCTCTATTAAATTAATTAATCCTAATGTGGCTTTTGTGTGAGTCTTCATCACATTGGAATAGGCCACTTTAATCTTCTGTCTGGTGCTGGGCACTCCCTTTGGGGCACGGGGCAGTTACTGAGGGCATGGGAAAGCAGCAGGAGCTGCCAAGCCAGGCTGCAGAGGAAAGATTACAAAAAGAGTTGCTTAATCAAAAAAAGAAAAGCTAGAGTTGAAGATAAAGGTCTCTTGGTACATAAAAGTCTGCTGCAAAGAGAGAAAGAATAATCACTGCTTTTTTTTTGTTTATTATAGTTGGGAAGAACAGGCAGTAATGGACTTAAGCTGCAGCAGGAAAGAATCAGGGTTGATATTAAGAAAAGCTGTTTAATGATAAGGAGATTGAAATACTTCCTGGGGAGATTTTAGAGTCTCTAGCACTGGATATCTGTAGCAGTATCTAGTGAAACATATTTCAGGAATGGTGTTTGTATAATTACTTTTACTGTTGCCTGTCAGATCACGCTGCAAGGTCCAATGTAAACAGGACATGTTCATATTGTATCACAAACCATCATCACCTAATCAGAAAAAGCTGCAGCCGTGAATCATTCTTTGATTTTCATTCTCATCCTCTCCTCCTCCCCTGACTTCTCCTCTCCAAAGCTCCTGTTAGGAAGCTGCTTTAGGGACCAAAATCGCTGGTTTAGTTTGACCAAGGTGATAAGACTCAGCATTTTCTGTCAGCTCTGCTTAGACTGGGTGTTGGAGAAAAATCACAGATCATGGAATGGCTTTGGTTAGAAGGGAACTTAAAAAAATATCCAGTTCCAAATCCCTGCCATGATCAGGGACACCTTCCACTATCCCAGCTCGCTCCAAGCCCCATCCAACCTGGCCTTGAACACTTCCAGGGATCAGGAAGCCACAGCAGCAGCCTGTACCAGGGCCTCACCACCCTCACAAGGAAGAATTTCTTCCTAACATCTCATCTACATCTACCCTCCTTCAGCTTAAAACTATGAAATCCCATAAATCACTTTATCCCAGTATACATGGCTTCCAGGTGTCCCAGATTTGTTCTCCAAATTATTTCCATGGAAGTGTAGTCAATAAAATCATGTTGGGTGTCCTCAGCAGTCCTTTGAATGAGGCAGCTGAGCCACACAGGCATTGATTTGACATTTGTGGGAGCTGGCATTGTACTCTCTTTTAAGGGTAACAGATAATCACCACATTTCACTTTAACAAGCTGTTGGAATTCTGAGTTCTGGTTATGTTTGATTAGCATCAGGCCTGGAAATAAGGAGGATTCATAGGAAGAGGGAAAATGAATGTGATGGTAGAATTCAGGAGGGAATGTTTCCCTACTGCTGAATTAAATAAGGCCGGGGGCTGTCCTGTGAATCCAAGGCCTGGTTATGTCCTCATGATTAAATTATGAAATGGAAACGTAGAATGGTTTGGGTTGAAAGTGACCTTTAAATGTCCCCTAATCCAACCCCCTGCAATAAGCAGGGACATCTCCTGTGCAGGAAGAGGACAGCATCCAAACCCTGCACTGAGAGTGGTCACTGCCACGTGCTACACAGGACCTGGGTCACTCCTTGGGAGAGCAGGACAAAGCTGCACCCAAAAGAATCCATGGATGATGAAGAGCCACCATTTGTGCCTCTGCCTCATCCCTCTTTGAGTTAGGAGCGCAGAAGCAGCTGCTTTGTGCCAAAGTTTGTGCACAGACACACTCTTTGCTTGTTTTCCCCCTGCCCCGGGGTTTTGTATGACCATAATTTAGGCCAGGTCTGAGACACACCCCTCTGCATCCTTGGATTACAGAGCTGGGAGATGCCTCCATGGGAGCAGCACCTCTTTTGATGCCTTGGGAAGGCTGACCTAGAACAGAGGCTAGGCAGAGCTAAAGAATAAAGTAGGGATTTATTAGAAGGTCTCAATGGATCCACCTTGGGCAGTACAAGAGCCCAGCCAGGGCTGCATCCAAGATGAACCAAAATGGTCACAAAAATGGATGACTGGTCACAGGGTCTCACACTTCTATAAGTTCTGGTCCATTTGCATATTGGAGTTAATTGTCCAGTTACAGCTTTAGCCCATGAAGTCCCATCCTTCTTGTTTTCCTCTCTTCAGTCCACGTTGTTTGTGCTCTTGGGCCTGAGATTTGGATCATTTGTCCTTGGTCCCCAGCTAGAGAAGGAATTGTTTTGTCTCCCTACTCTGTGAAGAAAGCTTACTATCCTCTAATATGAAGCCCAGACTTACACACTAAAGCAGCACAGAATCTGAAAAATATAAAAGCTAAAACCTGAGGCATCTTTGCCTGGGAGAGAAACTGAAATTCAGTCCATTGCTCTTGGTCCCTGCCTGAGCTGTGCCATTCCTCTGCCCTTCTTGCCCATGCACTGTGCTGAACCCGACCCAGCTCACTCATTTGTCTCTCTGTCTTGGCCTTGGATCTCCTTTTTCTCCTCTCTGGAAGTCCCTGACCCTTGGGCTGACCCTGATTTTTGTCACTGGACCTGCTCTGCTCTTGCTTGGGTGCTGTGGGACTGAGCCCTTGGTGGTGAGGGTGCTGCCCCAGCTCCCCTTCCTGTCACCCCCTTTCTTGGTTTGCCCTCCCTGGAAGAGCAACTTGGGCTTGCAGCTCCCTGGCAACTCAAAATAAAAATTCTCTCAGGGGTGCATAAACTTAATCACTTTGAATGGTTTTTGAGAAAGCTGAGCCCAGTGTTCACCAGCTCTGGTAGCTGTGCTGTGAGTCACGAGAAACCTAAATTTTATTTCTGATGGTCCAGTCAGAGACCAACTTGGTGTGCTCCTTGTTCAATTCAGTGCTTTTTTGTTTTGTCTTTTTTTGTTGTTTTCTTGGGATGTATTTATAAACAGAAGAAATATTTTTTGACCCGTGGATTTTGAAATAGCTGCGTTGTGATCAGTGAGGATATTGAATAGCTGTTTTACTACTGATGCTACTTTCCCATGGCCAAAAGGAATTCTTAATTTGATAAGACAGGGGTTTTTTTGGTGCTAAAAGAGATAATAGAGTCAAAATGAAGAGGGGACTGAAGCACTACTTGGACCCTTGGGGTCTGATAGAGACTAATCCAAAATAACACATGGAAACAAATCTTTTCCACCATGATCACAAAGGTGATGGTCATTAATTGCCTGAAAGCCTTTATAAATAGCAACTAGAATTCACAACTTTTAGGAACAGATATGCTGGAGGACAAAGGAGAGATGACATATTTCTGTATCAACCTGGAAATTCACTGTAGAGAGAAAAAGAATGCTGAATATAGGTACTGCTTGCATAAAGCTGAATTGTGTTGGCAGGGAAGACATTGAATTCTGGGTATTGCATTTAGAGAGGATTTAAACATAGCAGAGGATCAGCAGCAAGCCATGAAGTAAGACCTGAAAGTCCAAGGATTTGGAAATGAGAGCAGCATGCCCAAGACCAGGCAGCAGATTGATCTGTGCAGCAGGAAATGAGAGCACAGAGAAACACAAAGCAGCAGAACGATGTGAGAGACAAAGTTGAGCTTGCTTTTAATTTTTTTTTTTTCAATTTAAGTTGCTCTCTAAATACTTGGAGTGCTTTCCAGCATGCAGCTAAAGAGCCACAAAGTCATAGCCTGCTTTTGGTGTCACTGCCTTGAATCTGGAGAATCATGGTGGGATTGGGACTGGAATAATCTGGTAGAGAGAAAGCAGAATCCACCCCCCACTCTGACCATGCTGCTTCTGCACCAGCTGAGGACGTGGTCTGCTCTCCCCCAGCCCCAGATGTGTGAAATGCCTGCTGTGCCTGCTGGCTGTGGCACTCAGCCTGCTGCATCCATGACCATTGCCATAAACACCCAGTGGACACCAGGAACTGGACTATGTCTCCAACATGTACCCCAGCCTTTTTCAGCAGCACTGCCTTCAGTGACAGGCAGCTTATTTTATTGCTTTTCCCTGGTCTTCCTTGCATTTTAGCATCCAAAATTTATTAGGATTGAACAACAGAAAGAAGTTGTTGAATTGGTGTTCTCAAGCAGATCAAAAAACCCTGGTGTACCTGCTTTATTTGCACAAATGAATAAAATGTTGGTCCCTGTGTAGCCATCCACAGATGGCTCTTCAGAAAGAAGTAGGCATAAACTCGTAAGGCTTTGCCTCATGGCTGGGGTTTTTGTGGTCCATCTTCTAAATGCAGTTCCAACCCCTGAAGACCAGTAAGGAGTCAGCAGAATTTCCTCATAATAAAGGCAAAACAAAATAATTTCAGATCTACTGATGGAGAGAAATAAGAAAAGGACTTTTCTCCAGAAGGTGGAAGGGAAGACTTACTTTTCACAGAATTGCAGAATCACTGAGGTTGGAAAAGACCTCCAAGATCACTGAGTCCAACCTTTGACTGATCACCACCTTGCCCACTAAACCATAGCAGAAAATGCCACATCTGCTCATCTTTTGAACACTTCCAGGGATGATGACTCCACCAACTTGCTGGGCAGCCTGTTCCAATGTTTAACCACTCTTTCAGTGAAGACTTTTCTCCTGATATCCAACCTAAACCTTCTCTGGCATGACTCAAGGCTGTTTTCCATTGTCCTGTCCCTGACTGCCTGGGAGAAAAGGATGACCCCAAGTTGTTGAACTTACCTGGAGCAAGATGAAAGATGGGGAGGGATATGTCAGGGGCAGAGCAGCATCAGGAAATGACCTGAGTAGCCTGAAAAACCTGTGTAACTTCAACTTTAACAACACACCAGACAACAACTTGTATTAGAAGAGCTTCAGCACAAGTCCCCAACCTCAGAATCACAAAATTAAATAGGCTGGAAAAGACCTCTGAGATCCTCAAATCCAACCTATCACAAAACACCACCTTGTCAGCCAGACCATGGCACTGAGTGCCACATTCTGTCTTTTCTGAAACACCTCCAGGGATGGTGACTCCACCACCTCCCTGGGCAGCCCCTTCCAATGTCTGATCGCCCCTTCAGTGAAGAAATTCTCCCAATGTCCTCCCCTGGTGCAGCTTAAGGCCATGTCCCCTTGTCCTGTGTTTCTGGTTGCCTGGGAGAAGAGACCAACCCCCAGCTGTTGATTACTGAATCCAGTAACCAGGATTCCACATCTGTTGGAATCCTGGTTACTGAGAATTTTAGACTTTCTGTACTAATAAGTACTAATCCCCAAGAGAACACCACACTTGACCTGAAGCCATAGAGAAAACTTCCAGAATTAAATAATAGAACTAAGATTATAGGTGTGTAGTTTAAATAGAAGTGTGTAATATCACATAGTAGAAAACTTAGAATTTAAGGTTTTAAAATATAGAAATATATATATGAAACAAGATAGAAGTTTTAAAGCCAAAACTAGTCCTTCTTCACCTTCTTCTTCTTCTTCATAAGTTTAAGTAGTATTGTGTAATTAAATAAAAAAGTCCACATTGTGAGCCATTAGTTATTAAGTAAAAAGTAAAAGTAATTTCTTAATTAGACAGTATATCCTTAAAAAGCCTTATAAAAAGAAAAATGCAACTCCATTTTCTAATTTGTTAGTGGAAACTACTATAGAACTCACGATTTGTGAGACTATAATATAAATAAGAACTAATAAACATCTAAATCCAAACAAAAAATACCATCTCACACATTTAATCCCAACCTTAACAAAAAAAACGTTAAAACTCAGCACAGTGGTGCCCCACGTGAGGAACACAGATCTCATTTCAGGGGCTGTAGGGAGTGGTAAGGTCCCCCTGAGCCTGTTTTTCCCAGGATAAAGCCTTTGGAGCTCCCTGCAGGTTCATTAAGTCTGTCAGCACGGCACATTTATGTGCAGCTAAGCTGCGCCCTGAGCTGGGTCTGGCTTGACACCTTGCTAACAAAATGTGCTGGGCCTTGAAAGCACCCTCAGATGTCAGCCTGGGAAAAGCTGCAGATCGATCCAGCTCTGCTGTGCCAGTGCAATACATTATTTATTCCCAGCGTGGATGTCCCTGCTGGCAGTGACTGCTGGCAAAGCAGAGGCTGCAGCACTAAATGTATAAATGGATGTCTACACCCCAAAGGTGGCAGGTGGAGGGAAGTTCCTACTGCTCCTGTGTTGCCATGGAAGGTCCATGCTGGATGTGATTGACGGTCAAGAATACAGGATTTTTAGCCAAAACCAAGATTTACTTTAATTGCATTTTTCTCAGTTTCCTGTCAATCACCAAAACTGTGTAATTTCAAACTTCCTGGGATTTTCCTTGCAATAATCATAGAATGGTTTATGTTGGAAGGGACCATGAGAATTTCCTAGTTCCAATCCCCCTTCCATCAGCAGAGTATAAATCACTCTTTTTTAGATTGTATTTGTATGTTTGCTCTGTTCTGCAGCCAGCTGGGGAGGATTGTGCTGCAAAGCTGTCTTGGTTTGAAAAGGCAGGTGTCTGCTGAGGAAGGCAGGAGCCTCCCTTGAAATGGAAAATGTAAACCCCCTCCCTCAAAATTATTATATTTTTTAAATTAAGAGGTTCTCAGGCAAAGCTATGGGAATAGGAATAACAGTTCTTTACTAGGAAAATTTTAAAAATACAAATGCAATAGCACATACAAAAAGAAAAAAACCCTGCCAGAGTCAGAACAGGAGCTGACACTCTGTGGGTCAGGGTGTTGGTGGCAGTGCCATTCAATGGTGGCTGCTCCTCCTGCAGTGACAGATGTGGCTCTGCTGGAGCAGGGATCCTGTACAAGGGTGGAGTTTTTTCTTCTGAAGGTCCAGTGCAGGTGTAAATGGGCCTGGTCTTCCTCTGGGAATGCAGTGGGAAAAGGCTCCTGTGGTGTTCCAAACCTCAGATTATATCCAGGTAGGAATGCTTGGCTCCTCCCCCTGGACAGAGCATCTCCCAGTGGGATGATGGAATTTTATCACTCAATGGCCCATGAACAGAAGATAATTAATAATCAATGGCCCATTAACAGAAGATATCTCCCTGAAGGGAGGATTGGTTGTGGAAGAGATAAAGAAAACTGCCCAATGAACAGGAGATAACTGCCCCACCTCTAACAGATGGCAATAGAATACACACACCCCCCAAGTACATCTTGCAACCCAGGACAAAAGACCATCACCCATCCCACCAACACCTGGGAAAGCCCCGTGCCACCTTCAGCTGAGAATGGTTCAGCAGCACTCCAGTATATTAGTTGGTCTCGTTCTTCTTTCATTTTTTGTTGATTTGTTTTTTTTTTTTTTTCCTCCATGTTTCGAAGAAAAATATGAGGAATTTCTGGAATCTCCTGAATAGTATTTTTCTGTAAAATTAAAAATGGGATTTCAAATGTAAAACATTGACTTTCACATTATCACCCCTGAACTCTCTCTGAACATGGGGTAAATATCTGTAGAACTTCACTAAAGAAAAATTAGGAAATGTTGATTGTGAATGAGGGGAAAAAAAAAAGCTTAAGTGCTGAAACATCAAGGTACTTCCCATGAGAATTATTCTTCCCTCAGACTGATCAATTGCTTGAATGGCTTTTTTGAGAATGTTTTTTTTTGGGGAAGCATTAAATATCCCTTTCCATAATGTTAGTCTAACACATTTGGTTTGATTTCCCTCATTACTAAAAAAAAGCCTTTTTTAGCTTTTTTTTTTGTTATTTATTAATTAACTTGTCCCCCTAGGCCATATTTTCTCCCAGTCTTTTCCTAAATGTTCCACCTGTATCTGAGATTTTTTACCAACCTTATCATAAATGTGGATGCTCCCCTCCAAACTCATTTGTCTACATGCAAAGCAAGTCAATGTGTGACCCGTTGATGCTCAAAATGAAAGCAGAATGAAGCAGCAGCAGTGAATTATGGTGTCTTTCTTGCATTTACATTAATTTTGTAATTAATTTACATTCATTTTGTAATTGTCTTAGCCATCTCTACCTTCACCAGGACAAGGGAGGAGAGTATGACTAACTTTGCTATAACTCTTCCTTTATTTGAGGAGAACTTTTCATTGCTCAGCTGTCAACATTTTTGAGGTTGCCTAAAATAAGCAAATGCATTCAATTTCTTTATGGAATTCTTGTTGGGGCTTTTTTTGAGGTTTTTTTTGGTGGGGTTTTTTGCCTTTTTTTTTTTTTTTGGATTTTTTTTCTGGACTACTGCATGGAAATCCAGTGAGATTCAGATGTGCACATCCATGTCCTGTGGTGAGGATGTCTTCATGACCTCAGCTGGTGAGCATCTGGTACCCAGAAGTGCTGAGTGTGAGGTAGCCCTGTAATTCTTGTTCTGCAGATGCTGCTCTTGACAACAAGCCAATCTTCCACTTGAGCTCACTCCTGTTTGTTTGTTTTATATTCCTTTTCTTTCTCCTCCATAGCATTCTCCATCAGAGCGCATCAGTGGTTCATTTAAAATTTTTCATTCCCAGGTCTGTGAGGCCTCTTGGACTGAATTTGTACATAGCTTTATTTCTCACTTTTCTTTCTTTCTTGTTGTGTTTTTTGTTTTTTTCTTTTTCCAAGCCAAACAGAAAATTGCTTTTCGGGATGAAAAGCTGCCTTCCCCTCATGCTTTTTCTCTTAATCTACCTCAAACTGAGGAATGAACAAGATGAGTCAATGGCAAAATAAGTATTCTTGAAGCTCCTGGGAAAAAAGGAAGTACCTTGATGTTTCATCACTTAAGGTTTTTTTTCCCCCTTATTCACAATCAACATTTCCTATTTTTTCATTAATGAAGTTCTACAGCTATTTACCCCACATTCAGGGAGAGTTCAGGGGTGATAATATGAAAGTCAATGTTTTACATTTGAAATCCCATTTTTAATTTTACAGAAAAATCCTATTCAGGAGAGTCCAGTTCTCCCTACACCTTGAAAAGTTAAGGACATCCTTTACCAAATGATGTCCAGAGTACCAAACTTAATTAGGAATTGAAAAGGTGTTTTCTGTGGATGTGGGGTGGTTTTGGGATTTTCATGAACCCAGGGCAGATCCAGGCTGAATTATTCCCTCTCCCTGCACAGTTGCCTTATTTTTTTCCATAGTCCAAGATTTGGCAGTGAGCTTCACAAACAAATATTCTGCATTTCCCCCTGACCTTCCTGAGAGTTTCACTGAGCAAAACAAACACCTCCCTTCTCTTTAAGGTGCCCATTGCTCCTTCATCCCATAACACCAATCCTGGCCACAGCCACAATTCCCCAGAATGAGTTCAGTTTGTCAAGGCTGGGTTTTCAGCCCTCAAAAACCTTCCTGTTCCTCAAACAGGAAAACATCAAAATTATTCCTCTGTTTGCTTTGCAGCCTCCTAACAAAATAACACTGAGGGCGTTTGTTTCAGCACAAATGAAGAAATCTGAACTTGTGATATATCCTACCTATATCCCTGTTCCACATGTCCAAATCCTTTAGGCCCAAATTATTAAAACTGTGAAAAGAAAATTAATTCCTGCTGGATAGATGGGACAGAAGGATTGTACTGCCAGTGCCAACCTCGATGTCACATCCTCTATGCTAAAGGGTGGTACCACAGGGAGAAGTGCCTTGGAGTAAAGCAGCTTGAAACATGGCCTAATTGAAATATGTTTCTTTAATTGCATTGATCAGGCTCTTAATAGGATTAAAACAATTGTTCCTTTCACTTTTATCATGTAGCTCCTTTCTTTCCTCACGGAAATTCTATATTTATAGCTGTTTCTGATGTTTTGCATTTAAATTTATACCTTAAAAACAGTCTACTTCCAGCTGAGCTCACCTCCTAACAAAGAATGGTCCAGGAAATCCAACTTGGAATAGATTTCCTTCTCCTTATCTGAAAAGGTATTTGCTGTTGTGTGCCCAGGTCTAGTGACCAAATCCAACTACAGATGGTTTCTGTAGTTACATTCAGAGCTGAAGAAAGGTAAATTTCAGTCTCAGTTTTCCCAGCTTCACTCTGGGATAAACCCAGGTGACAAGACTACTTTGTTCATTTGTTTTGCTTTGATGCTTTTTTTTTTTTCCCCTTCTGTTTATAGCAGATTTTTGGAGGTTTAAATTACAGTTTTATTGTAAAATATTTACTCCAACTTACTTCACTGTAAACTCGACTAAGTGCTGAAATCAGAACTTTCTCCAAGTGTACCTTCAAGGCAGTAAAAGCAGAACTTCACTTATTGTTACCAGCAGCCGCCATCCCCCAGAAGTGCTTATATTTCTAATTTTCAGGTGCATCAAACTAAATTATAAGGAAGTGTATTTCACAAAAATCTACAATGGGCTTTAACAAATCAGAGCTCCCCTGAAAGCAGCATTTTTGCAAATGTCATTCAGCTGATCAGATTTTTAGAAATTTGTACTTTTGTGGCATTATGTGCCATCCCTGCTGTGCTTATGAGAACTGCACATTTAATTATTGATTTTTTTCCCCTTTAAAAGCAGAGGGCTGGTTTCCTGTCAAGTCTCTTCAAATCTCTCTGCCTTTGTCCCCCTGGTTTCAGAAGCAGTGGTTGGATGTTTCTGTTTATAGTGGTTTGCAAACATTAACACAAAATATGAAAATGACCTTGAAAAAATTTTAATCAGTGTGTTCTTTCCCAATAATTATAAGGATGGAGTAAAAAGGAAAAATTTCAGATATTGCAAAATATGTAAAGGTAAAAAGAGGTCTTTCCAAGTGAAATGTGAATGCATTGTGCATAATTTTTCAACCTTTTATCACACCAGCCTGAGAATTGCATATATAGGTATAGATATATTTCCTTAAACATTCCTAATAATTGCATAAAAATGGAATAATCTGAAGGAAGCAACTGTCACTCGATTTATTTTGTTTCTCACTCATCCTGTACTTGGATACCAATCACATTATCCTGCAGCAGACAGCTAAAATGAAATAAAAGCCCCAAAACAACCAAACAAGTCAATATCCAAAAAAGCACCTATGTCCTTTTCCTGGCTCTAAGGAGTGTGAGGAGGGCTTGGCTGGCTGCAAGGATCTCTCTCTGAACCTGTGCTAAATTCTCAAGCTCTGCTTCACAACCACCTGAGAGAGATCAGTGCCTTTAGAAGGTGCTCCCCTTTTAAAAGATCTAATTCAGGGTTCAGTGACTTACCCTGGCTGTTTGAGCACCTGGCTTTTACATTTTCAGTGCCAAGTGAGCTGTATCTGACACACTGAACCTTCTGGTTCGTAGCCCACAGGGCTCCCTAACCCCAGGTTAGACAGTCCATGCTATGACCAAACAAATCAGGTTTAATCCTGGAGATTTTTGCCCTCAAGGGCCAAAATAGGAGATGGTGGGGAATGAAGGAATGTTGTAAATATACATCTTTCCTCATAACCAAATAGGACTAAGTGCAGAAGTTTTAATTTTTTTTTTTCTTTCAGAACAGGGTCATGAGTATTGTCAGGATTGAGAATCACTGAGATTATTTTTCATGGATTTACTGATAAAATTACTGACAAACCTTAGGAAAAAGCAGATTTTACTAGTGACCACCAGCATAATTTTTGTTTCCAGTCTTTCATGGGTTTTCTATAAGATGAATAACCCTGGCTTGTCTCCTAAGATTTCCATAGAAATCGATTGGCCCTTTAATTTTTCAAGAGCTTTGAGCTGATGAATATTGAGTTTTGCTGATGACCACTGAGTTTTTATAATTAGTCTCAGTTGCCAAACTCCAACCAAGCAATTAAGACAACAAAGACTATGCCCTCTGACCACTTAAAATTCTTGCCACATGGACCATGGTCTTAAACAGTGGCACAAAAAATATCAATTTTTTAACTATGCCCTGAGTGAAAAAAAAGTATTATTTTGTTCATAGTTATTTTCACTTATAACAGTTGCCACTACCCTATTTCCATTATTTGCTTCCAAGTTATTAGTGCTGTTATTTAGTTAATTTGGGTTTTTTGTTTGTTGTTTGTTTGACTACAAGCAGGTGTATCTGCAGTAATCAGAAATTCACTGATTTCTACATAGGCACAAGAATGACCCTGAATGGCATTATTGTATTGAAAAACTATTTTAACACAAATCAGTTCTACATTCCCAAGGATAAATATATCAGCCAGTTCCCCCAAAAGGTTGTGAGGAGAATTAAATTCAAAAAAGAATAAGCTTGTGAGCAGTTCAGGCGTTATAAGAGGAGGATTCAAATGAAGAATGTTCAATAGACTGCCATGTCCTTCTCCTCTTGGGAAGTGTTTGTGCATCACTTTCAAGAAATAAATGGCATTTTGTATAAAAATGCTTTAGCAAAATCTGTTTCCTCTTGATGTATGTGAAAGCATAATCTTGTAGGGGTCTTTTTGTGATTCAGCTGCTCCATGTGATGTTCAGCTCTTTTTATGTAACTGGCTTGCAGAAGGAAATGCATGTATCTATTCCACTAAGAATGGATGTTTTAGCGGGTGTCAGGTCATAAAATCACTTTACACCACTTCTTGGAACAGTTTATGATCACTGGATATTGTATCTCTGGTCCATGATATGGGGCATTGCCATATTGATTAAATGCCTTAGGCTGTTGCAGGGGAAAAAAATAAGGATATTTAATCAATAGACCTGTGCTTTAGTTACTGTTCCTGTCAGGCTGGAACAGAAATAGCTCAAGAAAGGGGCAGCTTCTCAGACAATCTGAGGGAGTTAAAGTTTGAAGAAAGCTAAATAATGCCTTTGCAGACCTGTGAGGGAAGATAATCAACTTAGCAATTGCAAGAGCAGAGATTGAGTTACCAGATCAATCTTGTTTAAGGGTTCAGAAGGGCTGAGGAAGGGACCTTGGGACTTAGAAGGGAGCCCCAAAGAAACAGTGGCTTAAACATGAGTGGAATAAATTCTTCTGGTCACCTGTGATGTGTCCTGATCCTGAATGTTGCATGTGTGAGGATTAATTACTGCTCAGCTAAAGCACCTCCTTCAGTGAGAGGCTTCAGGGACGAGTCTCTCCATGTCTCTGATGCAGGAAAAGGGGAGAAAAAGTTTTCCATAACATTGTTATTGAATGTCATGGTTGTGGTGCTTTCTTGCCATTTTTTACCTGTTAGTACATTACTTTAACTTCAGCCCTATATCTTTAGATACAGTCCTTTGAGTACTCTCAAGTGGCCATTCCACCCAGTAGAAATCCAGGACAGGTGAGTCCCCCTGAGGATGCAGGAGAAGGATTTAATTCTGCATTGAATGGTCATGAATAGGCACCCCTTTCTGCCACGTTTCAAAAGGGATATGGAAAAACCCCAAGTTGAAAAGAATAGCATGTGTGAAAAAACTAGAAGTGTGTATAGATTATCAGAATGAAGACATAGAGGAAAGTTTATTGCACTGTACATGTACTGTGCTTGCAGGAGAATACTGAGCAGTCAGGGTGCTGAAATGTAGCAGAGAGAAAACACAACAAGAATCAGTGCCTAGAAGCTGGAGCCAGGCACTTTATACTTCATTATTTCTAACAGAAAGGGTAATAGAAAACTGGTGGAGATTACTAAAAGAGCAGAAGGTTTTTCATCTTCTGCTGCATTGCAATCCATGCTGCTTGCCTCCCTCAGTGCTGGCTTTCTCTGAGGGAATTATTTGTACCTGATGCATGTGAAGCACTGTCACAGGGAGAGTTGGACTCAAATTTTCACAACACTTTAAGGAATCACTCTGGCCCACAAGTTCAAATGATGGCAAATCAGATCTATTTGTAAAAATTAATTATTTATTAAGCAGATAAGAGATAACGGATGAAAGACTTTAATCAGAGTTACTTACTGCACAGTATAAAGTGACAGAACTACTGGTAGATTACAGCATAACACAAAACAGTGCTCTGTATCGAGGTGCCTATAATAAAGCCAGCAAAAGAAATAGTATTGATTAGGAGTCGAATGTAATTTACAACAAAATGATGATAATCTACAGATTCCTTCACTCTGCCCCTGGGAGCAACCACCTCACAGAAGCAGCATCCTCACTCACAGAAAAGAACTCCACATATTTCCAGGGAAACGTATAAAAGATTTCTACTTTGTGAAAGCTTGGTGTGGCTTTTAAAGTTGTAAAGCCAGCGTCTGTCAGTCAGAAATCCAGCTTAATTTGCCAGATCTCGCTTCAAAAGCAAGATGTTTATTGGCAGCTGGGAGATGCCAGACCAGTGGTTACTCCAAGGCACCAAAATAATTCCCTACAAGACATCTTGTCCTGCTTGAGTTCTCTGCCTGGGTAACAGCCCAGATCAGCTCTCCTGGGGGGTGAGATGCCCGGGCAGACAGCCTGAATTAACCAAGGTGACATAATTGCTCTTCTTGTCCCCAGTCTGTGGGAACTCATGGGATAAACCCCCTGCATTTGCTGCCTGCTTTTTTTCCATTCTAGCAGAGTGTAGGGAAGGGATTGGCTCTCAAGCAGGGCTCTTGGAGCTGGGTACACTGAGTCATTACTGCTTGGGGTGGAAAGGACTGCTGTATGTATTCAAGAACAAATACAGCTTGACAGCCTACAAGCTGTTAAGACAACCTGACCTTTGTGTGTCTACTCCAAGAACAGTAAGTTCAATTAGCTGTAATGCTTCCAGGTCCTGTACCACCATTAGGAAATGCCTTATTCAGCTAAAGCTGTGATTTTTTTGTTTTTAATTTTTTTTTTTGGTCAGTATAAAAAGCATTGGATAATCCATTGTAAGTACTGCCAGCAATAAGGAGAAGAGTCTCATATTCAGCAAGGTCTAAAAAAATTAATTAGCTTTATTCCTTAAATACAAAATAAATACATTCTGTCATAGCCAAAAGCTTCAGGGCTGAGTTTTAGCCAGTTGGGTTCAAGCCAATATGACAGCTTTGGCAGCTGCTGGAAACATTTTGGAGTAGAGTTTGGGCTGGTCCTTGTCAGTTTAGAGATCAGCTGAAATCACCAAGTCCTTCTATAAAGACAAAAGGGGTGTTTATAAAAAAGGCCAATACAGAGGATAGTGGAGAGTGAATCTATTCATGATCTGCCAGTAGTTCACATGTCCTCAGATGTCATTTAATTGCCTCAGTTTACCTCTTCTGAAGGGGTGTCGTGACCCCTTGTGATCTTCTGTGTTGTAAGTGGTTAAGTGAGGTCTTTGACATCACCACAGCATTTCCAGAAGCTTCCAGTATCTGAGGGACAAGAAGTTGGAGCAGAATGGAGAACTACAGTGAAAACAAAATTGTTTTATATGAGGTTTTGAAGGATTGTCTGTTACACGAGTGACATAGGGGACAGACGAAGACGAGACGTTGACTCCATGATTCAGAAGGCATAAAAAACATTTATGAATAGAAAGTCACACTCTTATAGAAAGCACAGTGAACCTCAGACTTGATTGGTCTTTAGGAAACTTCTCTTGCACTCTTGGTCAAGCAGGGAACAACTCCTACTTGTAAACACACAACACCAGGTGCAAGGGGTAAGACAATAATTGTTTTAATTCTTTTCTCTAAGTTTCTCAGGCCAAGCCTGGGAGAAGCCATGTATCTCTGTTACCAGGGAGTGAGAATATCCTGGCAATATGCTGACAAGTGTCAGATGAATTTGCTTAGATAATGGAGTTCTGAGGCTTCCTGGAGTGAGAGGCTGTGGAAAGCTCCCTATGATTTTGATGAAGGATATTTTTGAGATTCCTGGGAGCTATGTACTATTGAGGAGCTAGAGAAACAACAGTGTTTGCCTGCTGTCCACATCACATGATACAAGAAATGCTCCTTTTCTCTCCATTTCTTACAAAGCATTATATGTCAGTGCCTCTGAAACTGAACTCCTCCATCGTGGACCTCCATCATGGTAGATGTATCACAAAAGAAAATCTCCTCTTGAGGGAGCCCATAGTTTAAATAGACTCTTCTGGGCATAGATCACCAAAGAATGATTCTGCAAAACTTTTAGTGCTGCTTGTGACATTTCAAGACACCCCAAATTAAATCCCCTGTTTCAGGTGAGATACAGGAACAGGACAAACTCATGGCCTTCTGGATCAACACCAGGCCCTGTGGAGTGCCCCGAAGTTTTCAAATGGCACGAGGCTCTGAGACATCTGAGCTGAGGCCCCAAATTAAAATCCTGCTTCTTTTCCTCTTGCTCCTGCCTGAGGAGCTGCCTACCCAGATTTGGGCTCTTTCCTGCCACCTAAAAACCAGCTTGCTAAGGAAACACCATGGACACCTTGCCCTGGTGCTCTGGGGTCCCAGTTTTAGTGGCATAGATAGTTACTTTCTCATGTGCTACATTCCAGAGGTTTTGAATTGCTTTCCCTGTATCCAGCATACATTTCTCAATGCTTATTTTTCTTCAACTGGCACCCAAATGCCTTTTGAAGTCCTGGCTTAGGCTGGCATCATAGCTTCTCAGTAGGGGAAAGAAAAGAGACATTAATCCAGTTTTAAGAGCTGTTCCTCTGTCCCTGTGCATTGATTTGTGTGGAACTGTCCTTTCAACTCTCTTTTCCCTCTGACTTCTCATTGCCTTCTGATCAGAGCCAGTCTAAAAGTGCAGGGTTGGATTTACATCGATTATTCCCTTTGTTGTCTTTCTGTGACCCTCTCTGAACTATGAACTCAGAGCTGTGGCTTGGTCGTGAAGGGTTTTTATTTCTACCACACTGACTATAAATATGGATTAGCAGCTGAATGTGACAGGCATCTGAGCTTGTTTCTCCAAACAAGGAAAAAACTCTTTTCACCCTGTATTAAACTGCAGTTTGTTCCTAAGAGAGAAGCCTCTTGGAAAAACCACCAACAACATCAAACTCTGCATTTAGAGGCTTTGGGATGAGAGAGACCAGCAAAAAATGCACGTGCCTTGATAGCATTAGGCATTGTAAAGTTAATCTTTACAAAGAACAATCTTTACAAAAGAGCAATTTTAATTAGCTTTGTTTTCTTAGTAAATACCTTGTTCATCTGTTTAATACATTTTTGGAAGATACATAAAGTGTTAATTTATCTATTGGTCTTTCCTTTGGAACACAAATAGTAAGTACTAATAATGTGTGCCTAAAAGCAATTACAGCTAATAAATCAAGGACCAGTTTTCTGCTCTTTTCCCCTGGATTTTTTGTCTGTCTCTTATTTCTTTTTCTTTGCCTGTCTCCTCACATGCTTATTCTCTGGCTACACCAGAAATCTTTGGAAATTTACTCTTTGAATAAAATAAATCTTTCCATATATCAGCAACAAATCCAGATACAGCACGTAGTACCAGTTTTCAGCAGTTGCTAGAGCAAGTTATCAGGTTATAAAAAAACCCAGTCCTTATCTGCTTTTCTTAGCAGTAGAATAATTCATATGTGTCATTTAGTAAATCTTTGGAAGACTAGCAGGATGCAGTCAGTATTGTATTGTATGACCTTCATCAATAAACAAGAAAAAAGGTGTATTTCTTTGGTATTAACTGCTCTTGAATACAGATTGTCAGTGAATTTTTTTGGAGAGAGGGAAAAAAAATTGAGATAATTACACTTTTGTTTCATAATTCAGTACCTGGTCAAACTTTTATTCCTTTTGACCTTTAGAAGTGATACATCATCACACAAGGGTCTGAGCCAGGGTCGTGGATCCATGTGACCACCACTCTTTGGAGAGGTTTGAATCCAAAATTTTTCCCTGCTCCATAAAACATCAGAATCATATTATTGATTCAAACTCAGTCAGGCTCCAAGACAATGAAAAATAAATGCAGGTATAAACACAGTGTTCTGACAACTACTGTTTTCCATTGTTGTCTTTTACATCATGTGAAATGCATGATGTGATCAGCTGGGCCATCTGCACATAACCACAGGCTGTTTGGAGAGGCATGCCAGGAAAATCCCAGCCATTTCCACCAGCTCCTCTTCATCTGGACTTCACTGCTGTGAGAATTATTTTCTGTGGCCACCAAAAGGGCTGTTGGACGTGTGCCACCATATCCAGCTTGATCCTGCCAGTGGGGACAGACTGTGGAGCTGTGGTGAGGTTGTTGCTGCTGCTGGAGCTCCTCCTTTCTGCTCAGAGCCCTGTCCACTCCCCAGGCTTACCCAACTGAGAGTTCCACTGCCTCTCTTTCCCTCGGGATTCCATAATATTGATGGCAGAAAAACAGGAGAGAGATTGAAAGACCTGAAAAGTATCAAGTAGTCAAGGCCATGGATGCTGGATGCCATCATCACAGGGGCACAGTGCTTTTAAAAACTAATGATCACAGAATCATGGAATTGTTTAGGTTGGAAAAGGCCCTGAAGATCATGGAGTCCAACTGTTAGCCCAGCACTGCCAAGGCCACCACTGAACAATGTCCCAGGTGCCACATCTAAATGTCTTTTAAATCCCTCCAGGGATGGTGACTCCACCACTGCCCTGGGCACAGTCTTCTAATGCTGGGCCATCTTTTCTGTGATAATTTTTTTCCTAATATCCAGTCTAAACCTCCACTGGTGCAGTTTGAGGCAGCTTCCTCTCATCCTGTTGCTGCACAGGAAAAGAGACCAACCCCCACCTGGCTACAGCCTCCTGTCAGGGAGTCACAGAAAGTGAATGTAGAAATGATTTCAGCAATTCCTTCTGGTCCCTGCTGAGGGAAGTGAAAATTGAAGTGTACCATAAATAGTGTATGTACACTATAGAATATAGACATATAAAATGCCCACTTGTATTTTGATCAGTTGGTAACAGTTGTGCTTTAAAAATATATAAGTAACATATGGTGATTATGGCAATGTGGATTTAATGAAGCTTTAATTGAAGTGATTTGCTGCACTGTGAAGAGAAAGGGTAACAAGCAAGATCAAATGAGCACGAAGGGAAACCAAACCAGAGCTCCTGAAGGTCTGTATTTTACCAGTACAGCTAGAGACACCAGAAGAGTTTTAAAAGACAGCTTTAATTTCCAAGGAAAAGTAAGTTTAGGATTTTCAACTTTTCAAACAGATTTAAGCAAATGAAGAAGCACATCAGGTTTGACACCCTCGCCCCTGCCCCTTCATACTTAATGAAGTGTCACTAGAGTCTATAAGACAAAGCAATATTTAATCCAATATCTGAACCTTCCTCCCTTTGGAGTGTGTTTTCAGCTGCAAAGCTTGGCAAAGACCCAGCCTGTGGCACTACATCAACTTCCACCTCTTGCCAGTCTTGTCCTTTGTGACGTTGACTCTGATGGATTTTACTGAAACGCGTTATTTTTCATCTCACTCGTTTTTTGGCAGACTGATGGAGCTACTGCAGGGTGGATGTCGTGGTGTTCTGCCTTGCGCATCAACAACAACACATTTCAGGCTTTATTTCATTTAATACTTTTCTATAATCTCTGTGAATGATGAGGATGAGCAAAGGAGAAAGGACGGACATCTTGATAATCAAATCCCTGGTGAAGTTTAAAACATTGGCTCTCAGAAATAAACTTTTGGCATACTCAGTGATGGAATTCACACAAGAAGAAGAGAGAAATGTGGAAAGCAAAATGATTAATATTCACAGTCACTTTTCTGATCGCAACAGCAATAAGAGAGCGAGAGAAAACTGCTAAAAATAACTTTCTGCATAGCAAATCAGTCTAAGCAGAGCCAAATATGTGATGCATTGCTTTTTCAAACACACTGAACAGGCACTTTAGTCCATCGGGTGTGGAATGAAACTCTTAACACTTTGTCATGACCACAGTTCAATCTGTGTAGCTGTAACCAATTAGTGCACTAAAGCATCCCCATTTTGTAAAAGGGAAAGGAGAATAATCATAGAATCGTGGAAGCATAGAAGGACTTGGGTTGGAAGGGACTTTAAAGACCATTTCATTTCAACTCCCCCTGCCATGAGACCAGGTGGCTCCAAGCTCCTTCCAGCCTGGTCTTGAATACTTCCAGGGATGGGGCAGCCACAGCTTCTCTGGGCAACATTTGCAGTTTCTCACCACCCTCTGAGTAAAGAATTTCTTTCTAGTATCTTATCTACATCTCTCCTCTTTTAGTTTAAAGCTGTTCCCCCTGATATCACTATCTGCCTGTTTAAAAAGCTGCTCTCCCTGTTTTTCATAAAACTCCTTCAGGTACTGGAGGGTCACGGGAAGGTCTCCCCAGAGACTTCTCATCTCCAGGCTGAACAACCCCACACACTAAAAATCATCACCCCCCTTTTGTCTGAGTGTAAATAAGCAAGGTAGGAAAGATTCCTCGATTCTAACATGGAGTTTGATCTCATAGTCCTAGACTAGAGAATATTAACTTTGGACTGTCAAAAAATGAAATCCCAAACCAACAACACATTGTTCATTCCCATATTTAATGCTCCCAGGTGTTGGAAAGAACAGAGATTTTCCCAAACCTTTTCATTCGTGAGATACCTCAGGCAGGATGTTATTCCTGTTTAACAGTTAACTGTGTTGTCCCACAGTAATTCTCTAGGGAATAATGGCAAAGTAAACATCCTCAGAGAGGTGAGAAGTTCAGCCTTTCATCACTCCTTTGAGAAATGACCACAGGAGTTTGTTTTCCTGTTTTCCACTGAATGTGAAATGAAACTCTCCACAGGTCCACAGAATTCACTGGATAGAGATCCCTTAATCCCTGTGGCCAAGGCAGGGTTTCAAAGGGGTGAGGTCAGATGGAAAGACCTCTCTCCAAATTTGTTCTCCAACAAGTTTGGCTTTGGATTTGAATTTTTAGAAACCAGGATGGTTCTTTTTATTTTAAACCTCCCTTCTTCTCCTCTCCACTTTGTCTGCAGACATGTTGTTTCCAAGCCATTTGTGGGTCTTTGCATCTGCGTGTCCTCTCTGCTCTGCATAAATTTACAATCATTCAGCTGTTCTCTATCAAGTTGGCCAAAGCAGAAATCTTCACTTTTACGTTCCTACAAAATTTTGGAAAAACCTTTGCCTGGGGAGAGGAGAAACACTATTAATAACTCCACCAGGAAATGAGTATGGGGCAGGTTCATTCCCTGCTAGATGTGAAATACCCTGCACAACAGAAGGCTTGAGAAAAACAACTTTGGCAGTGTTGGTGCTCACTGAGTTACTAAATTTTGAAGTAAACTTCAAAATGAGCCACCATTACAACAACAGAGAGCATGGAACAAATGTCTGTGTTTGTGATGCTCTGAGACAAAAATCCAACAGGATCTGCAGTGAAGATTATGTTTTTTATTAGACTGACCCAGATATCTTGGAAAAAGAAAAACTAGAGGTTCTCTTAGGAGCACAGACCTTGGAGTGGCCTGAAGAATGGCTCATGTACCTCAAAGTTTTCTGCCTCTTCCCTCAGTTATTTCCTCTCTCTAATAAAAGACTTATTCTCTTCCTACAAAGCTTTTTTGACTGACATCACACTGATCTAAATTAGCTGCAACTCCTCCATGGCAGCAAGATTGGAACTAGGTGGCCTCTAAGGTCCCTTCCAACCAGATCATTCTGTGATTCAGTGATATTATGAAGTGAAGAAGCTGTGTCCAGACAAGGAAAGATTTAAAAAAATAATAATAAGGAAAAAAAATTATTTAGTTATTAGAGAATCAAGCCCTGAAAATCTGTTTGTCTGGGGCTTTTATAATGTTTAAATCTCAGATTACGATGATGTTGCATGCAGCATGGACAGACACAGACAGGTTTTAGCTACAAGAATCTTCAATTTTATGGCTATAATTTTCTCCCTCACTTGCAAAAAGTCCTGTGCCCTCTGACTGAGCACACACACAAATCAAAACCATACAAATGAGGAGGTGGCTGCCGTGGTTATATGTAGGTACCAAGAGATTTTCCATTTAATAGAGCCCAACACCTGGCTATTTAATAGGGGTCACCAGCTAAATCAGTTAGAAACGGCTTAGGCAGGCATGTGGAAGCAGGGCTGAATTAGAAATAAGTGAATCCTAGCTTTGGCCACAAATGTGTGGAAAATGAAACTAAATTAAGTTGCTTCAGCCCTTTCACTGGCACAAACTGATATAAATTGGTTTCATTAAAAAACCCTAATATATTTTAAGGCTGCAGTCCTAACCTATTACGTTTTGTGTGGTTGCCGAGAGCAAGTAGCTTAGTGTCATTTTATGTAGCAAATGAATGGGGGACAAATAGAATTTTATTGCTTTGTAAATGAAAAGGCTGGGAAGTTTTGGAATAAAATTGATTTTCACATCTGGAAAAGTTTGTCTTATCATTAGCGTTGTGCTTGCTTTCTCTCTCTTACTTGACTTATTTTTCACTCCATTGTTTTCCACTTATTTTGCAAGGCAGCCGTGTAATTTCCATTCTCATTCATTCATGTTCCCAAATTGTGTTTTTCTTTTCCAAGCACAGTGTTTGAAAATGTTTGCACAGGGGCTGCTCAGCTGAACTGTTCCTTGGATGAAGTGGGATGCGTGTTGGTCTCTGCCTTTTTTCATCTCAGACCTCTGGTGATTTGCAAAAGTGGTTTTGGAGCATTTTCAGAAACCCTGACTGTGTTTAATGGAGTTTTTATAAACTCCATGATCCACTGGTCTTCCCAGCTTTTCAGTGTGTCATGAGGAAAATGCACCCATGGTATGACATAGCATTATATGGAAATACAGGAACAAACACAGCACCTGAACTACTATGGGAACACCACAAATATTTGGAAGGGTTTATTAGCTCAGGTTTTGCACCTCCTTGCAGCTTTTGGAAGAGCTGGGTCGCTTGGCATCTCTTCACAGACTGACTTTTGCCACTTACATGAGACACTCTTCAGAAGCTCATCCGAGGATCACTGTTTTTCCCATATTTAATTCCTGTTTAGAAACCACATGTGCTCTGTTTGTCAGTGGCAGTTTGGCTCAAAATGTACACAATAGTGTATCGTTGTGCCAAACTGTGGTTTTTGTAAATTGGAAGTGCCAGTTTAGTGAGGAAAGGGCTAAGGCAGTGGGTGCTCCATTCTGCATATCCCATAATTTGCAACGTGTTCTCTGTGCCACAGGATGATGCAGTTTCCCACCCCACAACACAGAGACAGCCCAAGGTTGCTGGATGTGTCTCACACTTCTTTTCACAGAACCACAGAATTGTTTAGGTTGGAAAAGGCTTCTGAAATCATCAGCTGCAACTGTCAACCCAACACCATCATCGTGTTCACCACTAAACCATGTCCTCGTGTGCCAGAGCCACACATTTTATAAACACTTCCAGGAGTGGTGGATTAGATATTAGGAAATAATGCTTCCCTTGGAGGGTGGTGAGGGCCTGGAACAAATTTGCCCAGAGAAGCTGTGGCTGCCCCATCCCTGGAATTTTTCAAGGCCAGGTTGGATCTTGGTTTTAGCAACCTAGTGGGAAGTGTCCTGGATCTTGGCAGGAATGTTGGAAATAGATGATCTTTAAGGTTCATTCGAAAGCAAACCATTCTATGATTCTGTGGTTTTATCCTTGGACATTATCCTTCTGTGTTACAGAAATGTTTGCAGGAGCCTGTACTGCCCCTGCCCACTCTGTGCTTACTTTCAATAATTCCTATCTTATTAAAAGGCAAAAATTCTTCACTCAATCACAAAAAAAAAAAAAATTCTTATCACAACAGTCAGCTGTGAGTTTGGGTTAGTGATTACAGAGTGTCTTGGGTTCATTATGGCCTTCTAGATAGATTAAAACCTGGAAACTTCCACACCTTCCCTTTTGCTTTGGTTTGCTAAGTCCCATTAGGCACAGGTGATTTTCCTAGTGAAGATCTACTTCTCAGAAGTTTTGCCTTCAGTGGTGTCAGCTGGTCACCTTTTCCTGGCACTGAATGCAATTTAGAGTGAATAAATTCAGTAAGATTCTTTGCCAAGAATTACTCAGCTCTTCATGCCGAAATATTAATCGATAATGCCTCTTAAAATTTCTCTTCACTCCAATCATTTTTATGGCGTTGCAATTTACTGCATGGAAGCAGGGTAGTAAAAGATAGAAAAACCAGCTGTTAAGTCACATTATTGTTAATATTTATCTGTCATTTACAGAGTCCCAAAAGGTGTTCACAGCACTTTTGTGTTGCTCAGCAAGCCAGACGACACAACAGCTTTCCCAAGGACTGCAGCTGTAAATATGAAAATACAGGACAAAGAGATGCTCTAGTCAGAGAAATGTCTTCAAAGATCCCATCAAACTTTCTGCCCAGAATGTCCTGATAAACCTTTTTGGGCTTTTAAAATGGGGAGGGAAGGAGCACATACAAATTTGTAGGAACAGAATTCTCAATCTCGGACTTTGAGCAAAGGAAAATTCATTTAGCCATGAAATAGAAGATAAAAATTATGTGGAGGTATGTGCAGGGCAAAGGACTCTGATGTAGAGCCAGGAGATATTTTATTTTGATTTGGTTTGGTTCTATTTCTCCCCTGGAAACTTTCCAATATTTAATTTGTCATCCCAAATTTGCTTTGGAGTAAATCTAAATATTTATGGGTTTTCTTCCTATTTTACTGCAATGAATAGACCAGTTTGGCACAGACACTTCTCTCAACACCAAGAGCTGAAGAGGCCAATGCTCAGAACACTCTTATATGGGTTCAGGTCATCCAGGGTCTTGTCATTTCTTCCCATTTCTGTGTATCCCAAGAAAAGAGCCTGACCATTAGAGCTGGTGTTACACCAGGGAGAGGTTTTGGTAAAGAATTTAAAATTCTCTTTTGCTAAAGAATTAAATTACTCTTTAATTAATAAAGAATTAATTACATACTCACTGGTGATGGATAGAATCTCCCTCAGCCTCAGAGCTGCACTACTGCAAAGTGTTGGAGGGGAAGACAAAACAGCTCTCCCAGAACAGCCTCAAGCTGCTGGAGAGAAATTCATGGGGTACCATCAGTTCAAGGCTTGGGGCTGGACTGAGGGCAGGGATATTTACAGCACATTCCTCGGGGGCCTTTGATTTATTGAAACCTTTTCCTTGTATTTCTCTGTTAGGTCGTGATGCAAGACATCCACACATGCTTGAGCTGCAGAGCAACTCACCAGAGGTTGAATCAGTCACAGATACTTCAGGATGATGATAGATGTGGTGATGGGTGTGAACTGAAGAAGATTGAGTGGGAGAGGTAGAATCTGTATTTGTAAAGGGAAAACAGAGCATGGTGACATATTTTAAAATGTCACCTTGAGGAAGGTCACAGAATCATAGAATTGTAGTCATAAAATGGTTTGGGTTGGAAGGATGACCTTTTAAGATCATCTCATTCCAACCTGCTGCCATTGGCAGGGACAACTTCCACTATCCCAGGTTGCTCCAAGCCCCATCCAACCTGGCCTTGGACACTTCCAGGAATGGGGAGTCCAGAACCTCTCTGGACAGGTCCTCTTGATTGGCCCATCTGTGGAATCAATGTGGGACTGTGCTCCTCAACACCATTCCCTACTGAACTTGAATTAATAAATAGGGAGATTACTCACAGTGTTTCTTCCCACATCCTGCCCTGTAACTGAGAGAATTGCACTCAGCTGTGGAAGAGCTGTTTGATTCAGCATAGGCCAATTCTGGTTTGAAAGGTCTGAAGGAAGAGCAGAGTTCAGGCTTCAGTGGTTTTCAGACATTGAAAACAGCACAAATGTTTTTTTATAACCAAGGCTCCAAATAGTGGTAATTACACTGATTATGCAGTGAATGTCTTGTTTTCATGTTTTATAAATCCTTTATTCCTTTGCCATTGTGAGTGGGCAAGTGGGTTGGCTTTTCTCTGGTAAAAAATATAATAATAGAATCTCATTAGTTACTATCTGAGAACAGCAGGAGGAAAGCAATGTCAGTGCACTTTTGCTCGCCTAAGAAAATCACAATATCACATGCTGAAAGAAAGTATGGCAGTACCCAGTGTCCAGACACTGGAAATGAAGGCTGGATAGATAAGTAACACCTCAGAAATGCCAGTGAGTCTTGATCTTCCCAGGCTGCACTTTAAGAGCTTGTCAGTGGTTTAGTGACAACCACCTTTCCCAAACACACAAATTGTATTGTGAGCCTTGAAAGGTATTTCAGTAACAGCAAGATTTTAGACAAGACAATTTCTCCCTTTACCTCTTTATATTACCTATCCATCCTTTAAAACTCAAGATAAGATTTATTTAATTTTTTAAATCCTAAGATGAAGTATATCCTGCTGACGTCTGAGAAATATTTGGAGGAACTTTGTTTGCATCCATGTTTTTTCTGAATTTAGGCTTTTGCAAACCATGGTACTTTGCAAAAAAAAAAAATCCTAAATGCTGGAAGGAAAGATTCCAACTTTGGTCACACTGGATCAGCTACTCTCCACAGAGGGGGCAATATGAGAAGTGTTTTCAGGACACTCTTTAGTCACAGTTGGAGCTGGGTTTAAAATAAGAAGGCACAATATTGTACTTGATCCCTTCTCCAGTTTGAGAGTTTTCCTCACTGCTGCTTGCACAGCTCATTCCTGCTCATGCTGGAATAAAAGCTGATTTCTCCTGGGGTGAGACAAGTACATGAAGAGAGGGCCCATGTCTCTTGGGAAGAAGGATCAACATTTCAATGTCAGAGTCTGAAGAAAAAAGTATTTCAATCTTAAATCAGGTTCCTGGGACATTTAACACCAGCTGTGTCTGCACTGGGCTCATAATACATTTCCTGTGTAAACTGGAAACCTTGGGATCATCTCAGATATTTTTAACCACCAGGATGTGAGGTTAAAAAAACAAACAAACAAACAAACAAAAAAACCCCAAACAAAAAACCAAACCAAATCACAAAGAGGAGGCTGTAGGCAGAGCTCAGGACCCTGAAGAGAAGAAACTCAGGTTTCTTTCTTTCTGTCCTTGTGAGTGCAGGCTCTAAACCTGTTCCCTAAGGCACAAGTGGGACATCACTTCTTGACCTCACCTCTCACCAGCTTCCTTGAGGGTGGCCAGTGAAGCAGGTGCCATTTGCCTCTGCAGTTTGGAGGGCCTTAAATTACTTCATAAGGAGTCTTAGAGTGCTTCTGAAATCCTGAAGAGAATGTAAGAAAGTGGATTTCTGTGAGTAAATTGTGAATGAGTAGTTTTCTCTGAGCGGTTGTTTAATTGAGCTGCAGCTGCTGCTGATTATGTTTGTTTTTCCTTCAGTGTCTCTCATTTCCTTTAGTTTCCGTTAATTCCTGCTTTCATTGGGTAACTGTTGCTGTACAAGATTTTAAGAGCGGTAAAAAAAACCCCAAAAAAACAAAACAAGAAAAAAAAAAGTGCATATTTTAGGAGCTTTTTACGACAGTTGCTCCTGGAGACACCTGTGAGCTATTGAGCTGAATTGGGCTGCAGCTGCTGATGATGACATGGGGTGTGGAGGAGAAGGGCTGTGACTCATTATTCTGCTTGTTCCACTACCCTGGCCTGTGGCTGGGCCTGCTGAGGTGGCTGTCAGGCCATGTGTGCTGAGATGTCTGTTCATGTGGGTCTCTGGGTCAAGAAAACACTAAACCGACTGCCGGAGGCTGGAACCAGAGGATGATTAAAGGGAAGCAGGGTAGAATCACAAAATATCCTGAGCTGGAAGGGATCCACAAGGATCATCGAGTCCAGCTCCTGGCCCTGCACAGGACAACCCCAGGAATCACTCTCAGTTCAGCTTGGAGAGGGACAGGACATTGGTAGGGACAGAGGTTACATGTTGTGGTACCTCAGGTGGCGTCTCTGCCCTGCTCAGGTGAGACCCCACCTGCAGAGCTGCCTCCAGCCCTGGGCCCCAGCACAGGAAGGACATGGAGCTGCTGGAGCAAGTCCAGAGGAGGCCACCAAGGTGATGAGAGCCATTCTATGAATCTCTGATCTGTAACATCACTGCTGTATGTGAGAAGTCAAATTGCCACCTTTCCTGCACAGACAGTGACCTGGATTGTTGGTGGATAATGAATTCTTTGAGGTTTTTTTTTAATCTACACGAGCAGAAAGCAAAGATGGTCAAGATAGGCTGACAGCAACCTCATGAACTTGAACAAGAAGTCTTAAATCCTGTACATGGGCCTGGGTAAGTGGCTCTGGGTGGTCCTGCTTGGACAGGGGGCTTGAACCAGATGGCCTCCAAAGGTCCTTTGTAACCTCAAATACTCTGTGATTTTGTGAGATCTCTCTGTCACTGGGGAGGATTTCAGTATTTTCCTTCTTTTCCTGTGGACTGTCTCTTCTGCTTTGCTTATGTTGTTGCAGAAGACATGCTGTGGAAAGAACTCACGTTCCACTGGAACTGCAGGGGCTGCCAGGTCAGGTTTTCCACAGAATGCTCTCCCAAGAAGGATTAATATTGGAAAACAGAGGTCATGTTGTGGTTTCCTACAGGGCAATGCATCTTATCCTTGAAGGTCAAGTTAATTCACTTTTTCAACCCCTTTTTGATTCCATGTCATAACCAAGGGAATAGTCTTTGCTACCTGTGACATTCAAGACTAGGTGACCAGTCAAAACCTCCATTTCCTGTGAGTGTAGTAGTTTTGTAAAGAAAGAGAGAAATCCTCCAGAGACCTTTGGAGGCATGACTAGATCAAGATTCTGGCTGATCTGAAATAAATAAATAAATAAAGATGTTCACAGGCTCCCAGTCATTTGTTCCCATTCAGCCTGAGCAATAATTTTGTCTTAATAATTTATTTTTGGAGAATAAAATCCATTGTCTATGAATTCTGCATCACTTTGCTTCACCACCAAGACAATTTCTTCTTGGCATCTGCTGACTTCTGAGGGCCACAGTCAGCTGGCAGTCAGCTTCTTGGGCTGCTTAATTATATTTATGCAAAGAGACAAATGTGGAAGCCTCTGCTACTTTCTTTTGTGTAGGGTGGTTCTTTCCCAACTCTAGAAGTTCTTTTTTGTTTCCTCTGGTTGAAATATCCCAAGTGTCTGGATCTGCTCTGGATCTCCTGCCTGTGATACCTTTGATATTAACATTCCTGTGAGTGACTTCTCAAGGTCACCACTATGCAAGACAGTCACATGGCCATTCTTGTGTTATTTTCACTATCAGCAGCTGTTTCTTAACAACTCCCAGGTCACAGAACACATAAAATCCAATTGAGCTCGTTTTCCTCCTGGGATTTTGTCAGTCCTCTTTTTCTCAGTCATGCAATGCTAGGGAGAAATCCAGGGTTTATGGTCTATCACCATGCCACACCAGCACAGGAAAAGAGCTCCTATTTTAGCACTGAAACTGGGACTACGTGCCCTGTCTTTTAACCCTTTTGAAAGTTGTTTGTGCAACTAGCTGAGAGCCTCTAAAAGTTTTTGGTCACGTGTACAGGCAGAAATTTGAGGAGAAGCAGTCAAGGAGCAAGTTACCACAAATTATTTGTGGTCAAATTTCTCTTCTTTAGGACCATATATCCAAATTTCCTACATAGCCCTGTGGAAGCTCTTAGGAACTGAACTTGTCCCCAGTGTCTGATGTTTTTAAAAATTCCTTTGTACAGGGTCCCTTTCTTTCCTTCAATGTGTGGTTGCACAAATTGTGCTGCCTTTTAAACAGCAGTGAATTCATAATTGTGAATTACAGAATCACAGAATGGGACAGGTTGGAAGGGACCACAGTGAATCACCTGGTCCCACCTCCCTGCTCAAGCAGAGCCATCCCAGAGCACGTGGCACAGGATTGTGTCCAGACACTTCTGGAATTATCTCCCATTTTCAAACCATTTTTTCCAGTAATTTTGCTGGAGCATTTATATGCAGAATAGGATAAGGTTCATTTACCCCTGGTTTAAGGCAAATTTCCATCTTAAAGGCAGGCTCCTGCCACTCAGCAGATATCCCCCTGTGGAGCATCACTGACTTTTGCATGGCATTACAAAATTAAAGGCAGAATTAGCCTTCAAATTTGAAGCAACCAGAATTGGAGCAAATGGACTCAGTAGCTTGTCCCTTCAGTAGCAGATTGCCGCATCCACGTGGGGGAGGCTTGTTCTGTGGGAGCATGACAATGACCATGTTTTGGAGCAAACCCTGCTTTAGACATCACCTACTGACTGTCACAGCAGTGCAAAACAAATTAGCAACTCCAAGGAAAAAAGCCTGTTTTAAAATGCCCCTTGGGGAGCCAGAAACAGGCAGGGTTAATTTGTATTTTCTGCCTGTGCTGGAGCAAAATCTTGTTTAGTTTTCTTTACGAGAGAGAAGCCAGTGCATCAATCCACAGCACCTCCTGGTCTGCCTGACATCCTGCTTTTCTGGAATGAATACATTTCCTGCATTGCTGCATGCTTCTCCCACTGTAGATATCTGTGATTAATATGCCTTGTCTTTTATAAACAAACCTAATGCAAAGCCAATAATGTG
Source organism: Leptocoma aspasia (assembly GCA_013399835.1). Classification (NCBI taxonomy): domain Eukaryota; kingdom Metazoa; phylum Chordata; class Aves; order Passeriformes; family Nectariniidae; genus Leptocoma; species Leptocoma aspasia. The sequence goes on from VXAX01003545.1 coordinate 393,603, forward strand.
AGTCTCATTTCTTTACTGCCAGCCCGGCTTTGTTTGGGTATATATGTAAAGGAAGAAAGATGAATGTTCACTCAAGCTTGGGAGCTGCAGCCGTAACACATTTATGGGATGAAAAACACACATCAGAGTGAAGCAAATACAGCCTGGGAAGGTCTGTTTGGCTTCCTCCTTTAATTTTGCTTTTTAGTAACACCAATACCGTGTTGTGCACCCAGTGAACATATGTTACACTATGTAAGTACATTCCAGGGGGAGCAAATGTACTGAAGCACCAGGAAGCTTTTATCTGTTACTGGATTCAGTCATGGTATCCTAAATGATGAAAGCAGAAGGAACTGCTGTGCTCACATAAAGTGACCATTAGCCAGTGAATTTCACCCAAATCAGTTTTGACTTCAACTGGTTCACCTCAGAGACAAGAGAGATAGAGGGAGGAATTGCAGTTTAAAATTTTGAATGACGAGAGGCCTGACTGTAACCTGCATTCTGCTTCTCTGGTGGAAATTCCCTCCAGTGCTCACAACCCACACTGGATTCCCAAAGTGAATTTGTCCATCTAAGGAGTCCTACCGTGGTATTTCACTTTTCCCTTACATCATCTATCAAAGCCCTCATTGACAAAGTCATACTCCCCAAACAACCATATCCTGGTGCCACGAGACACTGTAATTTCACTTTGATAAGGACAGATTATACAATTTCCTGATCCCATTCTCTTGATGTGGGCTTTGGGTTTTTATTTGTTTCTTTGTTTGCTTGGCTTTTTTTTTTTTCTTTCCTTTGAGGGTAGGACTGTTTAGTTTTTATCACTTGCTGAATTTTGCTGGACTCTTTCTTATCCTTCAAAATCTTTCATAGCTTGTGGATCTCAACACTTCAATAATGAGTGCTGAAAATGAGCTCTTCTCATTCCTGCTGGGGAGTCCCACATTCCAGGGTCTCAAATCCCTTTTTAATTCATGTCTGGATGTCCATTTGTCCCCACTGACTGCTTTGATCTTGTGGACATCCTTTGATACCTCTGTAACAAGGATCCCACAATAATCTGTCTAATGTGATAGATTTGTCACGTTTGCTGATAGAAATACTCTGAGGGGTCATTTGTCTGAAGGAAAACCATACCAACACCTTCTTGTGGGATATTTTCCTGGTCAGTGGGACAGCCAGAAACCAGAATGCTTGGCCATCCTTTGTTTGGTATCATTTGTGTCCTGGGGATTCATTGCACCAGTCCAGACATTAATTTTACATAATTGACTTCATCACACCAACTTGTCCTACATCCTCACCAATAGGGAAATAACATTTATTTAATGAGGTCTCTTCTCCAGAACCCACTGATGATTGATACTGATTTATATTAATTTTCTTTAATTCTTTATTAATAGAGTCCTATATCAGTTGCTCCACTATTTGACTAAGATCAATGCTAGATTGACAGGCCTGTAATTACCTGGGCCATCCCTTTTTTTGATCTGTCTGTATCATCTGGCTTCTTCACAAAGACTGGACCTAAATGCCACTGAATTCCTTCATCTTTCTTTTCTTTCCCCCTCAGCTTCATTATTGATACTCTTGCATTTCACCTGCAGTAATAGATTCTAGCTTAAGATGATTTTGGTTTGTCTTTTTTCTCATATCTGGCAAATTCTTCTTTATTGTCCCTAGTATTGCCAGTCACAGTTTTTGTCATGTGCTCTGTAGTTCACCTGATGAATTTTCTTCATTTCCTGTCCTCTGATTTATAACACATTCTTATTTTTTCTCCCTGTTTGCAAAATATTTTGGGATTTTTATTGATCAAACCCTACAAACCCAGAACAGACTGGCATGGGAAATAAGTCCTCTAGAGCAAAGATGCCAAATGACAAGTTGGTATAAAATGCAATTTAGTTACAATTTATGTTCCTACATTCAAGAATAAATTTTAGGAAAATCTAGGTTACATGCTTACCTGCCACTGCTTGTTTTCTTTTCATAACTTTTCCGAGTTTTGTATTGCAACCATTTTAGTTCAGAATCAGATCTTTTACATTCCAGTGCTGAATTTTCTGATATACAAATCTATGAAGAATTATCATTAATTCTTGTGACTTTTTGACTGGCATCTAACTCAGATGCAGACAATAATAGTGTAAAGAGAAAACTGAATGAGTAGTGCCAGCGTGGAAATATTAATTCCTTTACCATGGAGAACTTTCCACTTCTGATGAGATTCTAAGTTCATATCCCTTCTGACTTGCACAGCAGGAAATAAGCAGAGTTTATAACTGAATTAAGCAAGAGACTGCACAGTAAATCATTTGCAGAGTTGGGCTGGAAACCTGACTTCTCCCTGTCCATAAGGCTACATTTCTTGCTGAGGATGAAAAGTTCACACATGAAGAGGTGTTGCTGCAGTTAATGCCTTTTCACTGCACTTAGTCAAAATTTTGGGTTGAAAATACATTTCCTTAAATATTAGTGCGGGATGCTTTCGGAGAGTCTTTTCAGAAATAGGGAAGCTCATGGTTGCTTAGCAGGGGATTTTCTTAAAGGGCTGGGTTTACAGTGACTTGGAGTGGTTATTCTGGAAATGTTGGAAATATGTGTCAAATTACATGTATTCTGGGTTTGTAAGGAAAAATAAGCTTTTAGAGGGAGGAAGAATGGAAATAGAACACAGTTTATATATTATGTAGACAAGAATGCTGAAGATAAGGGAGAAATGGGAATTTTTGATATGTTTACTTATTGAATGTTTCTATAGTGCTTGTGAGGTGTCAGTTCTTGAAAACACCCTATCTTTAGGAGGTCCTATTATTTAAATGAAAAAACATGGATGTTAGAGTAGGAACATTTTATATATGTTATTGTTTTTTTTTCTAAAAGGGTTGGGAACATGCTGATATGTGTGATGACATTCTAGATTTCTTACAAGCATCCTTGTGAAAAAAAAGAACTTTTCTGAAGGTTCCACTGAAGGATGAAGTCCATGTGGATGACTTAAGGCAGGACATTTTGGGGTGGAGTTACAGCATTTGACTTTATGTATTTAATTGAGGTACCCAATTTAGGCTTGGATCTTTGAAGTATCAGATCACCTACTGCAGTATCATAGAATCATAGAAATATCCTGAACTGGAGGAGGCCCACTAGGATCATCAAAGCCCAACTCCCGGCCCTGCAGAAGACAGTAATTATTCCTTTTCTTTTAGCTGAGAAGGTCTGAGAAGGATTTACTTGGTAAATGTAGCTCTAATTAAGATGTTTGATTTTCATTCCTGAATTTAAATGTGATTCACTCTTCAGTCAGGCCAATAAGAAACACAGAAGAGGAACCCCCTGAGGGGATTAGGGTATCAGCTGGGCAGAAGGGACTCTCCCCCTACAAGGAACAGAGCAGAGGGGATCCAAAATTCAGTGAGGCACTGGCAGATGAGTGTGGAGAAGCAGCGAATGCAGATCTCCTTAGAAAGCAGCAAGAAGGAATTTTGCCTGGGTATTCTGAGGAAGGTCTTAAAGGAAGAAGTCAGGATGGTCAAAACATCAAGTGTGGGATCTGAGCATTGCTTTGCCTCTGGGAATCAGAGAACTGTCTGAGAGGTGGAGAAGGGTTTGCAGTAGCTGAAACAGAAGAGGGTTATTTACCCAATTTCTCCTGATATAACAAGTGTTCAAAGCCTTTCGTAATTCTTGTTGCTGCACCAGGGCTATCACCAGGTGACATCTACACTTTGTGAAGTGCAGTGTCCATGATCAGCTGCAGCTCCTGGCCCTGCTGGCCCTGAGCTCCCTTGAGCACTCTGCTCTGCCTGGCTGCAAATGGTCCCATCAGGACACTCCCAAAGGAGTTCCACTCTTCTTGTACACCATCACACCACTGCTTTGCAGGGAGTTCAAGGTCCCCTTTCAGCACCAGAATTGTGTCTGATAGCCTGCCAAACATTTTTACGTTTGTGCTCTTTGCCCAGAAAAGCTGTGAAGGTGTGGATACCCCATCCCTGAAAGTATTCAGTGCCACCTTGGATGGGTCTTGGAGTAACCTGGTCTGGTGGAAGGTGTCCCTGCCCATGCAGGGAATTGGAACTGAATGGTCATTAACCCAAGCCATTTTATGGTTCTGTGATTTAACTTCTTAATCCCTGGAACAGCATATTGTATGTCTGCAAGCTAATTTTTTTCCTCCAAAATTCACATCTCTCCATTTTTCTCAAGACCATTTTAGATTCCACCTCTGTTCACCAAAATGCTTCTACATATACCCCACCCTGCTGATATTCACAAGCATTTAGTTTTATTTTTTTCACTAAAACAAGTGAGTGGTTGTATTTGAAATAGAAGCAGGTCTAAGAAACCTCACCAAGATATCTCATTTAAGATCCCCTTCTATTCTGATGCTAAGAAGCTTCTGACAATTACTCTTCAAAAGTGATTTGCCAATTATCCCTTCCTCACTATGATTGGTTCTTCCTACCCTTACTGTTAAAAACTTTTTCTAGCTTCATGTAGCATCTTATTTTACCATCTTTCTCTCATCTGGCTTTTTCTAAGTGAGGAATTAAATTAGGTTATTTGGAATTATTTCCTATAGTACATTTGCATTTTATTTATTTGTCTTTAAGAAGGTGATTATCTTCTCAGTATGTGCAGATGATTGCTTAATAATTTCTTCTAGCATCTGCCCACAAATTGAAGTTAGGCCTAGCAGTCTGTAATTTCTGTCATCAACTCTGCTTTTTGCAGGCTGGTTCTATATTTGTCCCTCTTCAGTCCTCTGGTACTTCTGAATCCTCCACAAACTCTTGAAGATAATCACTAATGACTCAGTTTGCTTTAGCTGGTTTCCTGCAAAATCTTGAAGACCCAACTGATTCGAACATCTCTGCCACCATGAAATACTTCAAACCCACTCTTCCTGTGACATAACCCCCATCCAGCCTCCTGTGGTAAGAATAACTCGGTCAGCATCTACTCACAGGTTACCAACCTTGCCAAGGCAAGCAAAACGTCCCTGGGGTACCTCAGCTCTCTCTGCACCCTTAATAATCATCACTAATTTACTTCTGATTTCTAGAAGCATTATTATCTTTCTGATGGTAGAGCTGAAGCTCAGGAGTTGCCTTCTCTCTTTGGAAATGGTGTTCAGCAGGGCTCCTGTGAATTCTTGGTCACTGAAATAAGCAAGTAAGTGGCAAAGTGGCCTCATCCCTATTGTGCTGCAGCAGTTGCACTTTGGGCACACCAAAAACCATGCTGGGAAAATAACCCAGGAGGTTTTTTAGAAGGAAAACAGTAAACCAGAAAGAAAAGTATTGTTTTCCCCACCGCCATGCAGTGATTTCATAAATTCTTTCAGAGCATGTGCACATCACAGAATCATCAAGGCTGGAAGAGACCTTCCAGGTCATTGAGTCCAACCATCAGTGCAGCACCACCATCATCAGCCCTAAACCACGTCCCCAAGTGCCACACCCTGACACCTCTTGAACACTTCCAGAGGCAGTGACTCCACCACGTCCCTCAGCAGCTTATTCCAATGCCCAAGTGCTCTTTCAGTGGAAAAAAAATAAAATTAATCTAAACCTCCCCTGGCACAACTTAAGATCATTTCCTCTTTCATCTGAGACATGTCAGAAGAGAACAACTCTCCCCTCACTCCAACCTCCTTCCAGGTAAGCACAGCAAGGTGTAGCTTCATGTGACAAAGTGCCTCAGGGTGACCACGTTACCATCTGTAAAAGGGGGAGGACACATTTCCCTTTTCCCAAAAAGGAAAAATTTTGGGGGGATAAAGGGAAGTAGAAAGATAATGGTAGGTCATATCAGAAAGTCAGACTGAATTGTAGGTTGGATCAAGTGGAGCAGATTTATTGAATCCTGTGGAGTCTTTCTCCTTCATATGGGAATTTTGCTTAATAGAATAAAAAAAAAAAAAAGAAAAAAAGGAAAAATAAACAAAAGCTAAGTGTGACAGTGAAATATCCAGGTGTACTTTAGCCTGTTTTTTTCTTTCCGTGTGAATTTATGGTTCATCCTATTTTTCTTCCAACTTCACTGTTACTCTCTAGATTGGGAAATTTTCACCAGGGGTAGGCAGTTTCTCCTCCTGGCCCTTTCTGTGTGCTGTGTAGTGCTTTGTACCTTGCTTTGTACTGGCTCTGGTGTCTGCCTGGTGCTGTAGAGAGAACTGGTTCAGCTTATTCACCTAGCAGGGAAATTCCTCAAAAGCAGAAAGGATTTGCAGATCTCAGTCCAGGACTGGAGCTGGCACACACTGGCACTTTGGGTGGGTGAGGAGGGTCAGGACTTAAGGAGCAAGACACACATTTCTTGAGAGATTTGTTTTTTACATCATCTCAGCCAAGTGACACAGCTTCTCCCTGAGGGGACAGTGAGCCCCAGTACCTTGACAGAGATGGACCATGGGGAACCTCTTTCCAACCAGAGAAAACCTCTCTTCTGACTGTCACTCCAGTAGGTGTCTTCTTTTAGACTTTATTAATCTTTGGATCGGCCTGTGGAGCACAGCAGCCAGTTTGCCCAACCTTCTGCAATCTTCCTTTCCACGTAATGCTCCAGCTGTAGAGTTCCTTAGAACATAATGTCTGCAAGCATTAATAATAATGATGGAAAGGGCTGTGCAAAGCATCTGAGGAGGAAGCTCATTCACTTTCCTGCATACCCGTCCCCCAGACCCTTTTATTCCTTTAAATATTAAAGATTACATTCAATGTAAGAATCAAGAGCCTGATTTTCAGAAGTGCTGAGCTCCCATTGTCTTCAGTGGGCGTCATGGCTGCTCAGCAGTTCTGAAAATCAGCCTCTTAATGATCAGCATGTTGCAAGAATATTTAACAGCTAAATCTTTCCCATCCATTCCTTTTCATTCTCAAGCCAAGAACACTTCTCCCTATCCCACACCCTGTCCCCTGTAGAAGGACCACTTTTGTCCCTGTGTCCCACCTGACACCTTGCAGGTCGTGCTCTTCACCTGGAGCACGTTTGGTGGGAGTTGTCCCATCAGCTGTGACTGTCTGCAGTGTGGGTGTCAGTATCTGGGCAAGTTGCCCTGGATTCTGCTCACAGTCAATGGAGGATGAGTCAGCAGAGTCAATGGAGCTTAGGGTGTGATTTCCCATCCCAAAATAGTCACCCACATTTGGCCAGATGACTCACGCTGAACTTCATTAACTACATTTTCTATACCTCCAGTGTCTTCAATGGGAGACAAGAGACTCAGGTGGGACACCTGTGTCAGATCCTTCAAGTGAAATTAAATTAATCCCACACTTTTGTGAACCATACATCAACTCGCTGCATAAATCACACTCGTCTCCTTCCTTGAGAACTTCTGTGTTGGTGTCTGCAGGGAATGAATCAAGTAATAAAGAGTAGTGAAGTAGAAAGATAATGGTAGGTCATAGCAGAAAGTCAGACTGAATCGTAGGTTGGAAAAAGTGGAGCAGATTTATTGAGTCCTGTGGAGTTTTTTTTTCCCTTCATATAAGAATTTTGCTTAATAGAATTTAAAAAAAAAGGGAAAAAAAGGAAAAATAAACAAAAGCTAAGTGTGACAGTGAAATATCCAGGTGTACTTCAGCCATTTTCTTTCAATGTGAATTTATGGTTCATCCTGTTTTTCTTCCAACTTCACTATTACTCTCTAGATTAGGAAATTTTCACCAGGATTAGGCAGTTTTTCCTCCTGGCCCTTCCTTTGTAATGTTCTAGGACCTCACTGATTCCTGCTCTAAGGACCAACCCACCAAATACCCTCCACCTCCTTTGCACTACAAACTCACCTTTATCCTCAACTGTGTGCCCCAACTAGAGACTTTAAACTTTGTTTCCTTCTAATTTCAACATTCATTTAGGATTTGGGAATTTCCCTGTGGACTAACTGTCAGATTTCTGTTTGCAGGAATCAGCAGTTAATTTCCAATCTGAATGTTTACCCCAAATAAAGTAGCTTTAGCTGGTGCATCCTGGAAACTCCAAATGCTTGTCAGTGCAGCTTAGGAAGCAGCACAGCAGGAGGAGCCTAGTTATGAAACAGATATGTAATAATCAGCATGGAACACGGAGAAAGGGAGAGTAATAATAATAAATTGAATTTAATTAGTTCTCCTCTGGTCTTCATTACCACTATCAGCATCTTTTGCTATTGCAGTTCATCAAGGGGAAGCACAGATGCTATTGCCACTTTCTACATATTTAAAAGACAAAGTCCATGCTCTCCTCTGCCTTAGACATTTCCTCTTAACTCCCTCATTCATGACACCTTCCAGTTTAAAATGACCCTTCTGTGTTATAAAACCCACCACAGAGGCATTTCCTGGGCTATTTCTGCTGTCGGTGTCTTCCCTACAACTCTGACTTTATCCTTGTGTCCCATTTGTTCTGACTCATTTCAAACATAAGTTGAAAACAGCTCATCTCTCCCCGGCTCCTGCCTGTTAATTTCTCCTTCCCTCACTTATAATTTAGCTGTAATGATCTTATTTATCTCGAGACCATTCTGTGGGTGCAATTGGTGTGAGAGGTTCTGCATATCATAGCAGGTAGGCAATTTGTCATGGAGTACATCAGCTAATGAGCACTTTGGATCTGATTGGGCTGAGTTGCTGAGGACAGGCGCTGTTAACCAAACCTCTCTTTTTATGGAGACTGAACAACATGTTCCATTACTACAGGGCAGAAAAAATGCTGAAGAAACCAAACTGTCACACTGTCTTTCTTTCTCTTGTCTCCGCATGCAGATTGGTGAGTGTGTGGCACCTACTGACACACAAATCACTGAACAATATAAAAATCTTCCATAATGAAGCCCTGAGATCTGTCGCTGGTGAAGGTTGTAGTGTCACTCAGGGACTCGTTGACAAGCTTTGAGGAAAGAGATGGATTCCCAGGAATGAAAGAGCTAACATCTATCAGCCATAATTGAGCAAATTAATAGCTTTGTGAAGTCCCTTTTTTTGGTTAGGATCCCATGAAATGACAATAAATGTGGCAGAGTTTCTCTTGCAGCCTCCTCTTGCTTTTTTATTTTTTTTCTTTCTGCTGCGTGTGTACAACATGTAATTACTCTGAAACAAAGGGAACTTCTACAGAACAAGCAGCAATTTTAGCAATGAAACACAGGTGTCAAAGGTAAAGGCTGAAGTGTGTTTATCATCCCCTCGAAAGGAGGGAGAGAAGGAGGAAATTTCAAGGAAGATTTCTTTGAGTTTGGATACCAGTTTTGCCACAAATATCGTCTCAGTCACAGGAGGAATCAGTAAGGAGCCAGCGATGGGATCTGGAAGCTCTGTCTTAAAATCACAGATTCAATGAGGTTGGAAAAGACCTCCAAGATCATCAGGCCCAACCTCTGACCAAAGACCACCACACCCACTAAACCATACCCCAAAGTTCCATGTCTACTCCTTTTTAGAACACTTCCAGGGATGGTGACTCCAGCGCCTCCCTGGAGATCCTGTTCCAATCCTCAACCACTCTTTCAACAAATGAGTTTTTCCTATACATTTCACCTGAACCTCCCTTGGTGCAACTTGAGGCTGTTTCCCTTTGTCCCATAACAAGTTGCCTGGAAGAAGAGCCCTATCCCCACCTCACCACAACCTCCTTTCAGGTAATTCAGTTATCTGCCACTTCCCCATCACTGGGCAGGAACTTTATGGCACTTTTCTTCCCACTTCTCCACTATTTTTGACCATCAATGGCTGTAGTGCTGCACTTTGCTGCAGAAACAAACACTGCCAAGTTTTCCTTGAGACACGGACTTTGCTCCGTGCTTGCAACCAGAGGAATAAAATCTTAGGAAGAAAGTTTAGAGGAATGAAATCTTAGGAAAAATGTTTAGTAGCTTCCACTGGAGAAAAGGAGGCTGAGGCGAGACCCTATTGCTCCCTACAAATACATGAAATAAGGTCACAGCCAGGTGGGGGTCACTGTCTTCTCCCAAGTTATAAATGACAGGACATGAGGAATTGGCTCCATTGGAGAAGTTTGGGTTAGATATTAGGAGAAATTTCTTTATGGCAAGGGCTGTAAATCACTGAAACAGGCTGCCCATGGAAGTGGGGGAATCAAATTCCCTGGAAGTGTTCACAAACCACATGGCCATGGCACTGGAGGTCACGGCTGAGTGGTGAACGTGGTGGTGGTGGTGGGCTGATGATTGGGCTTGATCATTTAAAGGTCTGTTCCAATTTTAATGAGTCTGTCACTTCGTGTTTCTAAGAACCAGGAAGTGGTGGTTTGCATTCCTATTATCAGAAGAAAAGAAAAAAAAAACCAAACCAGTTTGGGTCTCTGTAATTATTGTCAGCTCTCTGTATTTTGGATAAATCACTACTCTTTGTTCTCTGGGTGTAAAAATGGTAGCAAATTGTTGGCATCAATGTCTTTGTAAAGGACACAGAAACTGTTTGGATGCAGCCAGGGTGAAGGTGCTGCTGCAGGATCCAGTTGTTGTTATTTGGACCAAACCAGTAGATCTCAGTACTCACCAAGCTGAGCTTTACAAGTGAACACAGATAAGAAAGTGGGGCCTGAATTCAGCTCCAGATGTCCTAATACCCAGTGTGGCACAATATTCCGTCACACTCCCAAGCCCGTGCCTTAACCTGTTCTCATTTTTCTGTATAAAAGAGAAAGCCATCCTAAGAAATCAATTTATCTCTTTGACTCCTTAAAGCTTTTCTTTCAGCTTTAAAGTAATATTTGCTATTTTTTCCCACCCACTGTCTAGTTTTTTCTTTCTTTTGCCTTTCTTTTTTTTTTTTCCTGAAAGACAGCAGTTTTCCAGTATTTCTCTCATTACACCATTTACAGAGTAAAACGAGGTTGTGCTATTTACTTTTATTTTTCTTGTCTCTGAAATATCTCAGGTCTTCCAGATCTATTAAAAATAAACCTAAGTGGGTCAGTCTTCTTCTAAGAAAATTCTTTTGTGGAGCTTGCCTGGATTGGTTTTTAAAAGCCTTTCTTCTGAAGTAAAAAGCAGGAAGAAAGAATCTCAGTTTCTCAGTGTTTTCCCAACAGAACCAAATACTTCTCACATGTCAGTCACATGTCACTGGGTCTGATCTGTGAACACTGTGTAGTTTGTTAAGTGCTCTCAGCTCCTAGTTGTAAGGACAGATGAAACACTCACAGTCAGGGCTTCAGGGACATGCAGTCCCTGTGCTTGGTGGCTTTCTTTGCAGTCGAGCTCCTAATTCTTCTGGGGCTGGAGGATGGTTCATTCTCTGATTTTTCTAGGTGCTTTCATTTTTTTTTTTTTTGTTTTGTTTTCTCCAGATTTATAATTTATGTGAGTATTTATTTATTGATTCTCTGGAGGAGAAGAAACTGGAAAATACAGCAATTTAAATCACCAAACTGTCCTTGAGTCTCCAAAGTTTGTGTGCTAACAGGGAGAGGAGAGCTGCTTGATACTTAGTGCATGCAACCAGCATTATTTATTCATTATTTAAGAATATAAATGCATCAGTTTCTATCTTGGTACCTATCAGTTTGTTCCTTCCCACATCACTTCCCACTCTGGCTGTTCCAGAGCTTCACAACTCTTATGTTGACAGTCTTCTAATTTTTAGTCTCCATGTCTTTGTGGCTAGTTTGCAAAAAATTTGTCCTTGGGACAACTTTTCAGTTGCTTTAAGTACCTTGTCTCCCTCCCTGAGGTTGATTCTCCTGTTTTATTCAGAGACTGGTCATCCCCTTCCTCACCCTTTGTTCTCATGGTCTGAACCAGCCACAGGTAGTGTAGAAACACTCACACACACTCCAAATAAAACACACAATCATCAAAACAACTCTCATGGGATTTGAACTTGGCTTTGTTGGAACAAACAGCCTTGTCCAAATCTCCCAAGCCACACAGCAGCTGTCAGACTTCACAGTTGTACTTTTTGAGAGTGATATTGCTCCTTTCAGGCTTTCAGAAGCAGTGGTGACTTTTATGGAGTTAATTGGAACACTTTATCCTGACATCAGACAATCAGATCCAGTTCCTCTCTGGAAAATATCATTAATGTGCAGAAATATGAGCAATTTACAGGTTAAAGCCTAGAGCAGGATGTCATACAGGATCTGGCTGATTTTTCCTTGCTTATGGGATATACTAGGAGAATTTTGGGCTTAAAGATAAAAGGATGTGATGGTGCAGATGTTTATCCATTGTTGTCCTCCTCCACCGTCCTGTCATTCATTGTCACAGCACTGATTCCTGTGTTGGGGAATTGCATTAGGAAAGTTCCAGGGCTAATTACTAAATTGTCTGGTGAGGGGCTATGCCATACAGGCTGAGAGAAATGAGGTTGTCCAGCCTGGAGAAGAGAAGGCTCCAGGGAGACCTCACAGCCTCTTCCAGAGCCTAAAGAGGCTCCACGAGAGCTGGAGAGGGACTTTGGACAAGTGATAGTGGGACAGGACAAAGGCAAATTATTTCAGACTGACAAAGGGTAGGTTTAAATTGGATATTAGGAAGAAATTCTTCCCTGTGAGGTTGGTGAGGCCCTGGCACAGGTTGGCCAGAAAAGTTGTGGATGCCCCATCCCTGGAAGTGTCCAAGGCCAGGTTGGACAGGGCTTGGAACAACCTGGTCTAGTGGAAGGTGTCCCTGTCCATGGCAGGGGGTCAGAACAAGATGATCCTTAAAGTCCCTTCCAACCTAAACACAATTTTGTGACTCTCTGGTTCTGATATTAGCCTTGAATGACATCCTCATTCCGTGCATTCCCCAGCCATCCATCCCTTCCACAGGAATTCCATTGCTCATTCTCCTGTGGGTCTCAGATTTGTGCACTCATGGTTCAAAGACAAGGTGAAACTCACATTTCATTCCCTGCAGCAGTCCCAAGGAAGAGGAATTCTGGACCACTCTGGCCTTCCACATTTAACTAACATTCCACTTAGCTACTCTCTGTAAGCTGGGGCTGAGCTGCAGGCCATCGTTTCCTCTGAAACCTGAGAAGTTTCTGCTGTTCTCTCAGCTTCCCTGTCAGCTTGCTCTTGGCAAAGTTAGAGTGCATGAAGAAGAAAAAAACCTGCCAATTATATCCCCACTGTCTGCTGTTCAGGGGGCAAACACATGTCTTATACATTATGATTCAGAATCCTGCTTGCACATGTTGTTTGGTTGTTTTTTTTTGTTTTTTTTTACCAGCTTCTGAATTCTCTGTATCTATCTGTCAGCTAAAGGAAAAACAAAAAAGATGTGAATGAGAAACATGATAACATGCAAATGGTGTTTGGGTAATTCAAGGTAAAAATTTACTCCCACAAAAGGGCAAGAAAGCTTCCTAGCAGCCTTCCTTCCCAGCAGACCCAGTTTTGTCCTCGTGAGGAAAAACCGCTCAGGAATATTGGTGACTAAAAATTAGGTGACTGCAAAATTAGGTTTTATTATTTTATTATTTAGTAATTAGTTTATTTATTTTATTAAGTTTTATTTGTGAGTGGCTTTCTCTTGACTCAAAATCAGAAGAAAAATCCATTTTCATTTGACTTAGATTCATTGTTTCCTTCTGGCCTCCAAAAATACCACAGTGATCCATATTGTCCTCAGCACTCAAGGAAGGTGATATTCCAGAATCTGGCAGAAGCTCCTGAGTCAACATGACCTTTCCTTGGTATGAAACCCTCCCAAAACACTTTTCTATGTTTCTTTTTCTTACCTCAATAGGAAGCAACTCCCAGTGTGATGCCCAACCCTACTCTCTGTATAGGGCAGACAAATCCAAACAATCACCTGGAATCTCACCAGTGGGAAGGGACCAGTTGCCTGTGGTCTGGGAGTGAACCCAGCAGTAGGGACAGTGGCAGGAAACATGGGGATGGACCCAGAAATGCTGCTTGCTGCACTCACAGAGAGATGCTGACACTGCTGGAAGAGCAGCAGGGCTCTATTTTGTCACACTCCCATTCGTCCCTTCCTTTGCAGATTTCCTGCGTCAAGCTAGGAGCAGTCATCTGGCACTAGAGCTGTATAAATGGCAGAGAAATTCCCCATCAGCTATTTCTGGGAAAAATCAATTCTCTCTGTATTCAGGAAGCTCTGAGCTTGCTAAGCTCCCTACCTTTTAACTGCAAATGACTCTACATATTTTCCCTTATCATCAATACAGCACAGGGAGGCAAATCTAGTTTGAGGCTGAGCTGGTAAATTTTCAAGCCAGTTGGAGCCAGGTGTTTTATTAATTTATCTTTACCTATGTGTACAAAACACGTGTCTTGAAAGCCATGGAAGTCCTGCTTTGATGCCCAAAATGGTCTAAACCCAACCATCTGGTGAGGATTTATGTCACCTACTGTGTCATTGGGAAGGGATGGATGCTGGCACTCCTGCCAGATGTTGGTGACCTAAAAACAAGCAGCCATGGAGTAAACATTAGGTAAACAAAGAGAGGCAGGGCCAGGAGTAAGAGGTTTCAGGCCCGAACCTGAGCAACTTGTGAAGAATGAGGCCGAAAAGTGCTCCAAAAATTCTTTGTAATCAATGGGCACAATATTGATGCTCAGTTTGTTCAACCTGGCCCAAATTTTGCAGAATCATAGAATCTCAGAGTGGGTTGGAAAGGACCTTAAAATTTATTCAGTTACAACCCTCTACCATGAGCAGGGACACCTCCCACTAGACCAGATTGCTCAAAGCCTCATCAAACCTGGCCTTAAACACTTCCAGAGATGGGCAGCCCACGACCTCTCTGTGCAAGAGTTTCTCCCCACAGGGGTGCATCTCCAGGGGAATTGCTGTGGCAGAGGAAAACACCAGGAACTGCTGCTGCCAGCCCCATCAAGCAGGACTTCTACAACCTGCTGGGCCTGGTACAAGACCCAAAATGACTTGCCTTCAAACTGCTGTTGTAATTTCCATCAGAACAGTGCTTCTGACTTAACATGCTGTGCTTTACACAATTTATGACAATATTTCTCCCTCAATAGCTTTTTGTAGAATGTGTACAACCTATGCTGCAGACTGCTGGTTTCCTTACTTAACATATATTTTATGGGATGCATTTTAAATTCCTTTAAGTGCAAGCAGTTGAGGAACAAGTTTCAGAGAGAGAGAGAGAGAGATCACTACTCAATCCCAATTCCCTCATGCACAGTCTGTATATTCTTTATAGGCCAAAACCTTCTCCCCCAGAGACTGCAGCATTTCAGGAGCAGACAGAGCAATCCCAGCCTATGTAAATCACTTAAAATTATAAATCCCTGTGAGCTTCTTTCATCTATAAAATGGAATGTTGGTATTGATATGACAGTAATTTTTAGCTGGGATCGCAGATCTCTCATACCAGGCATTACCCAAATCCATGGAGAGAATTTGTTCCTGCTTCAGGAACCTTAAATTGTAAACATCAGTATGAGATAAACGATGGAGGAATAAACAAAGGCTACTGCAGAAGATGCATCTACACTGTCTAACTCCCACACCCTGGTCCCCTGATCATCCACATTACATAAATATTAATTCTCTGGGTTCATATTTTTTTGGTTGTGTGAACCAAATAGTCCACATCAAAGTGAAACCTGGATGATTGTGGGCTGAATCCCCTTTGTGGGAATGGAAACACACCAGGTTTGGCTTCTTGCCCCATCCAGAGCACTCCAACACTTCACTAGACTTCCAGTGTGGGCCTCCAATATCCTCATACAATCACGCTGTAAAACCCAACCTTGGTGGGTAGCAGTGAAGCTTTCAAGTGTTTCAGGCAGCTTTGACATGAAAAAAAACCCAAACAAACCAATACAACAAAAACCCTAAACATAAAACTTGATAATTATTTCCCACTGTACTCAGCACTGGTGAGGGCCCACCTTGAAACCTGAGATCAGTTTTGGGCCCATCACAACAACAAAGACATTGAGGGACTGGAGCATGTCCAGGGAAGGAAGGAGCTGGAGCACAAGGCTGAGGAGGAGCAGCTGAGGGGGCTCAGCCTGGAGCAGAGGAGGCTCAGGGGGGATCTTCTCACTCCCTAAAACCACCTGACAGGAGCCAGGTGGGATCAATCTCTTCTCCGAGGTAACAAGTGAGTTGCACCAGGGGAGGTTTGGATTGGACATTAGGAAAAATTTCTTCACCAAAAGGGTGGTCAAGCATTGGAACAGGCTGCCCAGGGAAGTGGTGGAATCACCCTCCTTTGGAGGGTTCAAAAGGCCTGTAGATGTGGTGCCTGGGGACACATTTCAATGGTGGACATGGCAGTGTTGGGTTAATGGTGGACCTTGATGATCTTGGAGGTCTTTTCCTTAATGATTCTATGATCCCATGCCTTGGAGCTGTGAAGGGATCTCAGTTTGACCAAGGACCTGCCCAATCTATTCCAGGTAGATAAAGCTACTCTGCCCTTTGTAGCCAGAGTCCCAGAGCAGACATTTTGCAGCACTGTAAATATAAACAGAAGATAATCCTGTGACAGAAGAGTTTATTCAACTCCCAGTGCCTTTGTCCCAGCTCCAGCTTCCTTGCCACTGAGCCCAGCTTGGGGAAGGGGGTTTGAAGGGAAGATTTAAGTCTAATCTCTTTCCAGGGGGTGATCACAACATGATCAGAGCACATTGAGCAGTGGTGACAGGAGCAGTGGGAACATTGAAACACCAGAACAAAAAAAGGAGCCTGCTTTTCCATATCCACATATGCTCCCAGCCCCAAAGCCTTCTAATCCTGTGTGTATTTAGGATGAGGTGTTCACTTCTGATCAGATGGTCTTCTGCAAAGCCCAGGAATTACTGAAAACCCCCCAAAATCCTCTGTGATGGATCAGATTTCCTGTCTCTCTGTACCCAGCAGCTTGCTGTGGATCCTGGCTGAAGCCTTTAAAGGCTTTCGTGGCTGTTCTGGGATGGGATGATCTGCTCTGTGTGAGGTCTTGGTTTAAACTCCTGAAATACTGTAAAAGGCTGCACCAGCAAAGAATAAAACTTGGTTGGATGACTGAGGAAGTCAGGTTTTTTCCAATACCTATGGAAGCCTAGTAGGAAATTTGGGATTTTTTTGTGGCCAGAAGAGTTAATTATGTACCTCATGGTGCTGTATTATTGTTACTTGTAATAAAACTTTATTTCAGATATCTGTGAACCATGTAGCCATGTACATGAGATAGATGCTTCTCTTCCTTGCTGTTAATCTCATTTCATTTAATTAATTTTATTTCATTAATTTCATTTGGCTTTTCTTACAAAAAGAATTCACGCTTGTAAAACAACTTCCATCTGCCTCACCTGCTATTTAAGATGCAGAGATATGAGGTTTTTAAACCTTCACAAAACAAAAACATAAGTTGTAATTTAGGAAATCTTCTCAGTAGTTTACAGCACAAAATACTTATCTCTTCTTTTCTGTCTCCTGTCCTTTTCTCACAGGGCTGTCTTAGTTTTCCCAGATTCCCTTCACCCTAACCTTTCCCTTTCTCATTGGCCTGGCTTTCCTTGTGCCAACCACAATTCTGCTGTGTGAATGAAGTTCTCTCCTCTCCTCTCCTCT